>JAAEAF010002341.1:0-165726 GCA_011037195.1 Triatoma infestans
ATAGAATAGAAATAGAATAGAAGCGGGGGGGGGAGCCTCATTCCACTGCGACCTACAAATTGAGAACTATTGTGGATCCCCTTAAGTTACAGAACAGCCCCCAGCCTTGCCCTCCTAATCAATCCTAGCAAAGCTGAGAGCGGCTCCGTCATGAAGCTTTCAGCTTCGGGATTGCCCGTCCCCAATTGAAGAAACCTAATCCTCGCCAGGCCGGCGCACTCACAAAGGATGTGCGCCGGGGTCTCCTCCTCTACCTTGCAGAATCGGCATAACGCACTATCCGCAAGTTGTAGGTGGTGCATGTGTCTATTCAGCCTACAATTAGAAGACCCACAATTAACCTTATATCCCTTCGGGTTTGGCTCAGTAGGTCTTTGGTAAATTTAGGCAAATGTCTTTTAATGAAGAGCTTTGCCTGCCTCTGTCCTGGTGTTCCCTCCCACCAACGCAGACGCTGATCTTCTATCCACCCATTGATAGAAGTTTGGATGAGGCTCCTGGACAAGCCGCAGAAGGGTTCGGGGCCTATAAAGGTATCCTGCGAGCCCTCCCTCGCTAGGGCATCCGCCCTCTCATTGCCCAGGAACCCCGCATGTCCCGGCACCCAGGCGAGTGTCAGTTTATTCCGAGTACCCACCTCGGTGAGGGCAAGTAGGCAGTCCCACACGAGTCTTGAGACTATTTGGTGTGAGGAAAGTGCCTTCAGGGCTGCCTGACTGTCGGAGTATATGGCCACTCTTCTACCCAATAATACAGTTATATATAAGGGGCAAATTTTCTTTAAATTCCAATTTTACATATTTGTCCGTACATAAATATACAGGTGGCGGTGGTAGTGGAGGGATAAGTACGTAGCTACTAACCTTAGCAGTTAGATAAGTGATTGTATTGTAGCCCGGTAGAGTGCACTAAAAACACTGAACCAACTACTTATAATAACATTTGAAATTTAACGCCATCATTTACGCACAACTATTCCAAATCAATTTAGGGGGGGGAATGTTTCAAATAAAAGTAATACGGTTATATCTGTGCAGTAAGCATACCAAGTTTAAAGAAAATCGTTATAGAAGTTTTCGAGCAAATTCCCCCAAAAACTCATTCCCAAACCTATTTTGTAGAGTAGCACTTCCCGGGTTAACCGATATTCTTCAAATTTAGAATTCGAGCAATGCTATTAATGTGGTAGAACCATATTTTGTGTTGAAATGGTCTACTATTCCCCCCCCCACCCCCCCCAACCCAGAACACCCCATAAATCTATTCTTTATGGGAAACTGTTACAAATAAAAGATATAGGAATTCATTTGTGTAAATAGTATACGAAGTTTAAAAGTAAATTAATTTTCGAAAATTAAGAAAAACTAGAAAAAAAGAAGAAGAGAAACTTCCAGTAAAGTAACATCTCGGAGGTTGATGGGCTTTTGTCCGCGAGTCCTTCGTATTAGATGCGGTGCTAATACAACCACCAAAACGGAATATCAAGTTTGAACTTCCTGCGATTTCACGTTTTCACACACACACACACACACACACACACACACACACATATTATAGATAGAATAGAATTGAAGTGCGGGGGGGCAGCCTCATCCCCTGCGACCTACAAAACGAGGTCTATTGTGGATCCCCTAAAATTATAGCACATCCCCCAGCTTCGCTCCTCCTAATCAGGCCTAGCAAAGCTGAGAACGGCTCCGTCATGAAGCTCATAGCTTCGGGATTGCCTGTTCCTAATTGAAGAAACCTTATCCTCGCCAGGCCGGCGCACTCGCAGAAGATGTGCACCGGGGTCTCTTCCACAGCCTTGCAGAATCGGCATGCCGCGCTATCTGCAAATTGTAGTTGGTGTAAGTGCGTATTCAGCCTACAATGCCCGGTTACTAGTCCCACTATTAGCCTCATCTCTTCGGCTATGGCTCAGTAGATCCCTGGTGAATTTAGCCAAATGTCTCTTGATAAATAGTTTTGCCTGCCTCTGTCCTGGTGTTCTTTCCCACCATAGCAGACGCTGTTCTTCCATCCAACCTTTGATAGAAGTTTGAATTAGGCTCCTGGACAAGCCGCAGAAGAGTTTGGGGCCTATGAAGGTATCCTGCGAACCCTCCCTCGCTAGGGAATCCGCCCTTTCATTGCCCAGAAACCCCGCATGTCCCGGCACCCAGGCAAGTGTCAGTTTGTTCCGAACACCCACCTCTGTTAGGGCAAATAGGTTGGTGTTAGGCAAATAGGCCCACACCATCCTTGAGACTATTTGGTGTGAAGAAAGTGCCTTCAGGGCTGCCTAACTATCGGAGTATTTGGCCACCCTCCTACCCACTAAGCCTTGCCTTATAATCTCCTTAGCGCAGAGTTGTAACGCCACGACTTCAGCCTGAAAGACCGTGGCGTACTTCCCTAGACTGGCCTTGATCTTAACTTTAGGCCTGCTCCGACCCCAGTGGAGTTTTGGATCCGTCTGTATACCAGACCGAGTTACCGAGCAGAGGGGGGGTCACAGTCTCTCTCGCCTCTGCTCGGTATGACAATTTGGCAGAGTACTTTCACAGTAATACCTAGGAACCATCCTGTCGGTCAGCTTTAATTTCCTCAATCAACCTCTGGTTACTATGATCATGCCTCTGCAAGAGCCTATGAATTCCCATTCTGGCTTCGCCTTGAACGGAGGATATGTAGTGGTGGCAAATTAAGGAGGACTTTCAACGCCGCAGTCGGGATGGTTTTCATGGCCCCCGTGTAACCCAGGCATGCTTGCCTTTGGCTCCCACCCAGCCTTTCCGCCGCCCCTTTCTGCAGCGTCTTGGTCCACCAAGCCACCTACCCATATGTAACCATGGGTCTGATGAGCCTGGTGTAGATCCAGAGTGTCAAACTTGGGCGCAGGCCCCATTTTCTCCCGCAAAGCCGCCTGCACCTACTGAATGACGCCTCGGCCTTTGCATAAACACACACATATTATAGATCATATGCTAATCCTATTCTTTTCGAATTCAAGGGACCTTCAAAACATGTATTTCCGGTTAAAACTCAGTTTCGAAAATTTTACAAGATCATAATACTTCCTCTAAGAAAAAGTTAAAACCCACAGTGTACATTGTATAATATTCAGGGAGTTCTGAGTTATGGAGTCGTCGTCAAGGGCAACTCTGATTTATGGAGACTTTCTTAAGGAAGCCACGATGTCAGAAAGTTTGGGAACCATTGGAATAGTAGAAGAAGAAACTGTCTTTATTCATTAAATAATTACATTTAATTCTTTTCAATTTAAAAGAACGAAACCAAAAAAATAGAACTTTTCTGAAAATTAATCTTAGAGTAAAAGAAATGAAACTTACATAGACTAATCTTGACTACTTTTACATGATTTCAATTTAATAATGATTGAAGTATAATGCTTGCTAAGAGGACTCTGTGGCCTGCAAAAAGGGCTTCTTGAAGAAAGAGAAGGGCTTAATTGAAGAAAGAGAAGGGCTTCTTGAAGAAAGAGAAGGGCTTAATTGAAGAAAGAGCAGGGCTTCTTGAAGAAAGAGAAGGGCTTAATTGAAGAAAGAGAAGGGCTTAATTGAAGAAAGAGAAGGGCTTCTTGAAGAAAGAGAAGGGCTTAATTGAAGAAAGAGAAGGGCTTAATTGAAGAAAGAGAAGGGCTTCTTGAAGAAAGAGAAGGGCTTAATTGAAGATTCTTTATAGTTGCTGATTACAACTTTCCAGTAGTTTGTTGCTTATAATGAACTCTATGAAATTTGTGTTGTAGATGTCTTGAATAATTATTTATAGGCACTTAAATGGTCTCCTTTAGTGTTATTTTTTTGCCACTTGATGTGATTTTTTAGATTGATTTAGCTTCAAGTACAAGAAAATTATTGTTAAACTGGTCCACAATATTGGCAAAAATCAAAAGATCAGGGATGAAATGAAGCTGAACGGACTATCACGGATATAATATTTTTCGATTAACTTTTCTAGTTCTCATCCTGTCATTGTTAGTAGGAGGTGGGGGTGGATGACTTTAAAATGTTTTTACAAATTCCGCGTATCATTAAATTTGGTTTTAAAGGAATTTTTAGTCTACAATTAAGACGATGACGATAAGAGAGGTGTGAAAATGATATTTACTGAGACTTTCAAAAAAAGTACTACTTGTAGATTGATACAAAACTGCATTGATATATTTTCCAACATTTAATATTACTTTCTATGCTGTAATATAGTAGGACGTAACTGTTTTACTACTAGTGGTAACGTGCAGCACGGACGATTCTTCCAAGTTGTATAACGGATCTGAATGATTGACTTGTGGGTTACAAGAGCGCACCTCCCTTTTATTTCTTTCATTTCTAAACAAAGCAACAAAAAAAAAAAAAAAAATTAATATGACCACAAACATGCAAGTTTACAAAAAAAATATTTCCTGTCAGTCACTCCTGACAGTTTCAGTGATTTATTTGCTACAATAACAGCGACCTAAATATTTTACAGCTTTTGATATTTTTGTTTATACTAATTTTTTTTTTCTTTTAGTTTGCAAATTACCAGAATTTTTTCCCCGAAATAAATGATTGATTGCTATTTTCGTCTCAAGAGTTGTTTTTTAATTTCACTTAAATATTGTGTGCAATCGTGTTAAATTTTCGAATATCGCGTTTTCACCGGAGTATACAAAGTCTTGAGGTCCCATTAAGTCAATTTTAGAGAAATGATATGTGTTTATGTATATGAACAGCATAGCTCAATTACGAAAAATCGCAAAAAGTTTAAACTTGGTCATTCAATTTAGGAGTCACCATAGGATCCGACAGGAAGTTCATGTGACTAAACTCCTCTACCGGAAGTAACGTTTTACTGAATATATTATTTTAGTTTTTTGCGATTTTCTTCAAAAACGGCCCCAACGATTTTTCTTTGTACATATAATTTTGTGCTTCAATTTTTATTTTGGGGATAACATAGATTCGTGTGTCCTTATGTGCCCCCCTCCTTGGGTTTTTTAAGTATTATATGAGGATTTTTCAATGTTATTGGCATTCATTTCTTGGCTAGTAACAAGTAAAATTAGATGTTATAAATAAAAATTTAAATACAATTGTTTAAACAGAGGTAAATTAAAGTCGTGTGATATTTGAAACCAGATTTTTTTTTTACTTTCTCTTACTCTCTGGTAAAAAAGGAAGTAATACGATCGTGCTAAAGTTTCGAAATTGAGTTTTCACCGGAAATACATGTTCGCAGGTCTCCCTAATACGAAAAAAATTTTAATGAATGATTTGTGTGTGTGTGTGTGTGTGTATGTATGTGAATCTCAAAAACTAAAATATACAGAAAGCTGAAACTTGGTTTCCTGTTTAAGTACTACTTCGGTATCTGACATGAAGTTTCAGGCAAAATCGGAATTGCTAATTTACTGATTTTTATTTTTTTGTGCGATTTTCTCGAAAACGGCTCAAACGATTTCCTTTAAAATTTGTTTAGTACGAGGGCTGCTATTTATATTTATGGCCTTGGTAACACTGATTGTTGCTAGGCACCAGCTGATGTTTCCAGTGCAACCTTCACATTGTTAAACATAACCTCAACCAAAACATTTTGTCATTTCATTGTTGTTAGTGTTAGTGATAGCAGGTTGAAAAAGTGATCTTAGGAGAAAATGGAATTAACTCGTGAACATTTTCGTGCAATAATTTTTCATAACTTTCGACGTGGCCTGACACGACAACAGTGCACAGATGAACTTAATTCCTTATATGGTAATGAAGCACCTTCTTACAGCACCATTAAAAATTGGTATAACGAATTCAATCGTGGCCGACGATCACTCCAGGACGAATCCCATGAAGGTCGTCCAACAACGGTTGTTGTGCCAGAAAACGTCGATGCTGTGCATAAGCTAATAAAGCATGATCGTCATGTAACATATCGCGAGATTGAAGCATCTTTAGGCATTAGTATGACAAGCATCAATAAGATTTTGCATGAACATTTGCATGTGAAAAAGGTTTGTTCGCGTTGGATACCGCATAACCTGACAAACGCACAAAAGGATGCTCGTGTTGATTGGTGCAAGAAAATGTTGAAGAAATTCGCTCAAGGTGCATCAAAAGCAGTTTATAATATCTGCACAGGTGACGAATCATGGATATACTCATATGATCCTGAAACAAAACAGCAATCCACCGTATGGGTCTTTCAAGACGAGCCCAACCCAACCAAAGTTGTTCGTGGAAGAAGCACATCAAAGCAAATGGTTGCCTGTTTCTTCGGCATTACCGGTCATGTGGCGACTGTGCCATTAGAGGAACGTAAGACGGTCAATTCGGAATGGTACACCACTATTTGTTTGCCAGAAGTCTTTGAGAAACTTCGGGAAAAGTCAAAGAAAAGACGCATCATTCTGCATCACGACAATGCGAGCTGCCACCGATCGGCTGAAACAATGGAGTTTTTGACAGGGCAAAACATTGAATTGATGGGTCATCCACCGTACAGCCCTGATTTGGCACCTAATGATTTCTTTTTGTTCCCGAACATCAAGAAAAAACTACGTGGACAACGGTTTCCTACTCCTGAAGAAGCAGTTGCTGCATTCAAAACTCATGTTTTAGAAGTACCTAAATCGGAGTGGAAAAAGTGCTTTGAAAATTGATTCCAACGCATGCAAAAGTGTATTCATCTTCATGGGGAATATTTTGAAAAACAATAAAATCGATTTTGTCTTTAAATGCTTGTGTTTTCATCCTTAGGCCACAAATATAAAGAGCAGCCCTCGTATCTACGCTCATAAATAACTATCATTTTTATTTGTTACGTCCATCAGGAAATATTGATTTTTTGGGGGGTTTCGCGGGGAACAACAGCATTAAGCTCGTCTTTTTTGTATTATATTCTGCCGCCTATATATTTATAGCATTGAAGCATTGCTAGAACTCCATATTTGAAACAAAATTCGGTTAAGCGGAAGTGCGACTTTACAGAATACTTTCTTCTAGTTTACGGGGGGGGGGATTTTCTCGAAAACCACTGTAACGATTTCCTTTAAACTGGGAATGCTAATTGAACAGATTAAAACCTACCATTTTTTTTCTATTATTTGGAATGTTATTGGTACTCTCTTTTGGGGACAACCATGTAATCATTCTACTATCAGCCTGGGTAGCTAGCTATTTGTCGTCTCACCACGTCTATATTTATGTTAGGCCAAATGAGTAGAATTAGAATTTTAAAGAATATTTTACATATAATTGTAAAAACAGCTTCAAGATAAATTCGTGTTATTATTTCATTCAATTTTTTTTTTAAAGTAGAATTATATGACCCTAGTTGTATACATATCTCTTGACAATTTATTGGATGGAACACAACAGGAAGCCTTTAAAAGGATGTGTACAATTATTTATTTATTTATTTTTCTTACGCCAATTCTGTTGGCAAAAGATGCCAATTTATTTTTAGCTGCCTACTAATTATTACTTAAGGGAGGCAATCTGCTATGTTTGGAGTTTCGTCTGCGTCATTTTTTAAGGCAAGGCATTTTAAAATGTGCTTTTTGTTCATGTGTTCATTGCGGCTACACCGATGGAGGAAAGGCAACCGATTCAATGCAGGTGCTTGTAAATATAATGGGTTTTATTATTATTAAGGCACTACAGCCCTAAAGGATCCGGGCCTCGTCCACAGGCTTCTGCCATACATCCCTGTCTTTGGCCTTCATTCTCCACCGCCTAACACCCATTGAGGTGAGGTCATCTTGGAGATCGTCCAGCCAACGCAAGCGAGGTTTTCCTTTCCGGCGAGCACCACCGGGTCGACCATAGAGGAGCATTTTGGGCAGTCTAATCTCCTCCATTCTTTCCACATGACTTAACCAGCGGAGGCGACCTTTTTTTATAAAGATCACGATGTCTTCATTCTTGTACAGTTGGTACAATTCTTCATTTTTCCTAATCCTCCACTGGCCTTTCACAAAGCTTGGGCCAAATATCTTTCTTATACCTTTCTTTCCCACACCCCAAGCAACCTTTCGCTCTCTTTAGACAGCCCCACTTCTCACTAGCATACGTTATAACTGGTCTTATTATAGTTCTATATATTAGAACCTTGACGTCATGTGACAAAACCCTAAAGCGAACAGCCTTCGCTAATGCAAATAAGCATCTGTTACCAGCAGCTGTTCGTGCTTTTATTTCGGCTTCTATTTCATTTCTGTTCGTCACAATTCTCCCAGGTATTTGAAACTATCTTCAGTTAAGAACTCATGAGCATTAATTTTCACCTTGTCAGGCATCGCAGCTTGGTTCCTGGATGATCTGATGTAAATAGTTTTTTTCTTCGTTGACTCTCAAGCCAAGAGTCATAGCCTTTCTTCCAAATTCCTCCAGGGCCCCTTCCAATGCTGCTTTAGTGCGCCCAGTGATGAGTACATCGTCTGCATACGCGAGGTGTTGGGTCAGTCTATTATAAATAGTACCTTTAGGGTTCGTCCTTATTGCTCTTACTGCCCATTCCAATGCCAGATTAAACAATGCCGGCGCTAGCGGGTCTCCCTGCCTCAAACCATTAGTGACAGAGAAACTATCAGAGAGGACATTTAGTACTTTCACCCGGCATTTTGTTTCTTTCAAAGTCATTTCTGCCAGGGCTATCAACTTGATTGGGATTCCCAAACCTCTCATGGCTTTCATTAGTTCCACTCTGTGCAAAGAATCATAGGCTTGCTTGAAATCAACGAAAACATTATGCAGGTCTATGTTATATTCATTTGCTTTTTCAAACATCTGCCTTACTGAAAATATAAGGTCTGTAGTTGATTGGTTCTTTCTAAAACCGCACTAGTATTCTCCGATCGTTTTTTCACACCATACAGTTAATCTGTTATTTATTGCTATAGAAAGAACCTTATACAGCGTCGGCAGAAGTGCTATTCTTCTGTAATTTGCACAATTTAGCTTGTTACCTTTCTTATATATGGGGCAGAGAATCGCCGTATTCCACTCCTCTGGCATTTCTTCATGCGCCCAATCTATAATGGGTTATAGAAGAGAGGAAGTTAGTGAGAAGGGGTATTGAGAAATAAGTTAGAATGAATGCTGAACACTGTATATAAAGAGAGAAGCGAAACTGCCACGACTTTATACCAATAATAGAAATCAGGTAGCGAGAGATTTAGACCGAGTAAAGAGAATGGTATTAGTTGGTTGCTGACGCGTTGTAAACTGTTGTATAGACTATCTCTCTGTAGGGCTAGCTCAGCTGTGGATGTACCGAGTCTCCCACTCTAGTGTGGCCTATGTAATGACATGGCAAAGTCATAGCAATGTCAAACATTCACAACAGATAACAAAGAAAGAATAATTTATAACTAGTGGCCTAGCCAGCTGCCTGACTTCAAGGACTTGCGGCGCGGCCAACAAACCAAACCAAGGGTAAATACCCTTACATCAAAGCAAGCACCGCTAAGGCTGGTCACTGACCTAAATCGGTGGTCACCAACTAACCAAGGTCGCACAAGGTCGCACACTAGGACAGATGTCTTGGTGTTAACGTAATTTTGCTGCTAACGACCTAGCTTAGTGTTTTCCACTCTTTTGGCACGTATTAGGGACTGTGGTTGTGAGAGATGGGACTGTGGCATGGGAATCTAGAAGAAATATAGCATTCCTCTTGGCGTATTCCAGTTTAATAGGGCATTAGCTGCTTGATTTAAGGCCTAGAGGGGTGGACTGTTCTCGCCTCCTCTCGGTGCCCCCTGAGTGCTGGCTCTTGGCTCATGAGTGAAGCACAGTAACTATACGAGAACTAAAAGCCGCCTTTCTGCTCAGTAATAGACACTGAAATTGCGGAATATACAAAACAGTTTAAACAGCTCTTCTCAGGGCTTTGACGCGACAGTACTCTTCGCGATTGCATGGAACGCCCGTCAACTTCGAAATACACTGAACTAAAATTAATTTTTGCTACAGAAGATGTAAATATCTTTGCAGTCCTGGAAGCAGGGGCCGTAACAGACTCTTCTGAGAAATTGCATACAAAGAATTATGTAATTTACATAATGTACCTAGAGGTTAGGCAGGTAGCTTCCAGTATAGTTGTGGGAGACAAGAAAGATATTAATGTCCAGTTCAAGCTGTTGCATTAAATATCTGACCAAAATAAGTTTGAAGTACTCAGGCTCGCTAAGCAAAATAAAACATTAGATAATCTTTGCTTATAACCCCCCCCCCCCCACAAACAACAAACCTTCCATTGAAATGTGTAAATTATGATTTCCGCTGCAATTAATTTTTCCAAACACCGGGGGGGGGGGGGGATTTCGAAAAACAAAAAATGAAGATTATCAGGACAAAAGGAAATGATAAAAATTCTTCAATATGACATACATTAAGTCGTGTCTTCAGAGTTGAAGGTAGTGTAAATTGCCATTGTGATTGCCAATATTTGAAACTGATAAGATTCTATAAAAGTACCTCTAATAATATAGGAGTAACAGTATACATGTGACCTATATATAAATGTGATAACGAGATGATCAAGAAGAGATATAATATTTTTTTTATCGGTTAGCTTTACTTGCTGTAAAACTACAACTCAATATTGATGGAATAAAACGGCAATAAGGATTGGAGCACCTTAATTTCACGTATCATCAAACTGATAGTTTTTACTCTTTATTTGCGTATTATATAGGTTATTATTCAAATATTCATAAATCGCTCTAGCTTACGAACAGATTGCCAAATTATGTGCTGTAGACATTAAAGATTGAGTTATCCGTTTTTTTACTTTCTCTTACTGGCTGTAAGAGGTCAAATCGTGTCAAATTTGAGGAAAATGGATTTTTCCACGTTTTGAAATCGCCTTAATATAAACAAAATGTTTTATGTTTTGTATGTGAGTGTGTGTCTGTTTTGTGAGTGAACAAAAATATCTAAGAAACGAAAAATCGCCGGAAGCAACAAAACTTGATATTCCGTTTAGGTAACCCCCATTGTTATCTGACAAAAGGTTTTCGTCTAAATTCATAAAAACCGGAAGTATTATTAATTGAATAATGTTCCCGCCCCCTATTTTTCGTAATTTTTTCAAAATAATGATTTTTAAACTTTATATATTACATATGTAATGCATATCACTTTTATTTGAAACTTTTTTTTTGTTGAGAAAAATCGAGGTTTGGGGGTTGTGGGGGAACAGCGATCCGAAGCTTAAGGTAAAAATCGGGTAAATGGGAAGCCAAGGTAAGAGATTACGGCGTCATGGAAATAAGCGAAGTGTAACATATAGAATACTTATAGTGACTTACACTAGAGTAAGGCTGCCATAAATGTTTTGTCTGCGAGTGGGCCTTTTTGACAATTATAGGAAGAGAAAGGGAGAAAAATTGAAATATAATGCAGGTCAACAAAAGAAAAACTTTTAAATATAATTTCAGTACGAGATGTTTTGAAGTAATCTGAGTGTAATGGGATACGAATCATTAAAAATTCATAGGATCCGAAGAGCGAGGAAGCACATAAAATGAATCAAAAGTTAGTTACTCCTCATCTAAGCCATTCTAGGAAGGGACAATTAGATTCATATAAATAGAGCAAGAGCAGGGCAGTTCAGGACAGTTTACGACCAGATCAAATTATTATTATTTTTTTTTTGCTAACTCTTATTCCTTCCCGGTAAGAAGAGGAAGTATTGTGTTACCGCCAAAATTTCGAAACAGAGTTTTCACCGGGAACATAAGTTTTGAGGTTCCCTGAGTACTATAAAAAAAAAAAAGTGTTTAACGAATGGTGTAATGAGATCTGAAGAGCGGAGAAACACAAAAATGAATCAATCTAGTTACTCACTACCTAGGCCAGACTAGGGTGGGTGATTCTGTATATATATATAGCCGAGCTAGCCCTACAAAGTAACAAACAACTTTATAAGACTTTATGACCAGTTAACAACCAGTCAGCAACTTTCTATACCTTCTCATCACTCAGCCAGTCTGTCTCTTTATCTTTCGCTACCTAACTTCTATATATTTGTAAGGTTCTTGCAGTTAGTGTGTTCTATTCATTATACAGTGTTCAGCATATCATCTAGTTAATTTCTTTAAAATCCATTCTCTTTAACTCTTTCTTCTTCTCACATCCATTATACTGAGTAAGAAAAAAAAAAGATTTTTAGCGAATGTCTGTGTGTGTGTGTGTGTGTGTATGCAAATAAAATATCTTAAAAAATGAAAAATCGCAGGAAAATATGCAGGAACATGCAAACTGACACGAAAGTTTTTATGAAAATCCATTAACCGGAAGTGTGACTTTTTTTAAAAATGGTTGCGATATTTTTTGATAATGGCTGCAAGGTCGTGAGATGGAATTGTGATGTTTTGTTTTTTTTAGAGTGGAACAGGGATGTGATGACCCACAGTCCATCAGGGAATCCATTTTTTTTTTATTGCAAAAGGCACACTAGGTGGCGGTCCCTGGGCTCTCGCGCATACCCGCCCGTATAGGAGCCCCTAACATGAATGGTGCTGAGCGTCACGCCCCAAAACAATGGAAATACATTAATCCTAACCTACAAATCCCCCCAGGACTCTATATTCCTGAGGGACAAAGAGCCTAATCTATCTTCCATTCATTCCAATACAGTTAAAATTTATATACACCCTTGCACACTAAGCTCGTTCATTCAACCATGCACACTCTTAAGCCCCTTAGTACTCAATATTCATGGGGGGGGGGTACGAGAAAACCCTAAACTAGCCCAAAACTAAGGGTCACAACTAGCTAGAACACCGCTAGCTTGAACCTGCATTCATGCAACATTCACGCAATAAATTACTTTCATTCCAACATGTAAACTATCTACCAAATCAGCCCCTATCGACCCAATTCCATTCTTCTTTTAAATGCTTCTTCCGCAAAACGCCTAAAACCACTGTATGCGGCACCATTTTCGAACAGCAAGGACAGACTATTGTTCTCCAAAGCAATGTAGAACCCAACCTCCCTCTGCAAGCGCTGACGCAGATCAGAATACAGAGGGCAATCAGAGACCGTATGCTCACTTAGCTCCTCCTGTCCACACCTACAACTCCCATCCGCCACCAGACCCATCCTTGCCCATTTACCATTCATCTGTCCATGCCCCGTGACCAATCGTGAACCCGCATATGACAATTCGTCGGAAATAACGCTACACCCCTACTTCACCTCCAGCAAAAAAGAGAATGTTGTCCTCTCCTTGGCAGAACTCCTCCACCTCTCGTTCCACTTCCGCAATAATAAGATATCCAGATACTCCAATCCAGGGAATCCAATAAATAACTCCTTGGTGAGGAATTTATGGGTCCTTAGAAAAGTAGAGCAACGGAGTAGGAAAGAAGAGCATCGGAGATGCCACGTGGGGCGTGGTCTTTTAGTTAGCCCTCACTTATCGCTCATTGTACATTATACTCTCCAAGACTTTTATCGTTTTTTGTCCTTTAATTTAAATAAAAATTATCTTCCTTCCGAAACTTTTGAAAACTCTAAATTAATTATCAAAATAAGATCTGAAATGTGCTACATTTAACTTACAAACCTTGGAACTCGGAGGGTCCACCGAACTGTCCTATGTGTACTCTAAATTGTAATGAAGACCTACACCATTTTATGATCGAGTGCCCTAAGTAAAATGATATACGCCTCAAATATTTTGGTTCCTCACAGATTTGCACCCCGCATTGTATTGAATTATTTAATGGAAGAGATTGGTCTGTACTTACTGCTTATGTTAGGGATGCCTACCATTATTGATTGCTCATTATTATAAAGAAATAATTTATTTTAATTTTTATTAATAATTATAAATATATACTAATTGAATTGTACTTTTCATTTCTGGGACTCGCCTGACGGTCTTAGACCAAGGTGTGTCGTTTGTTGTAAGTTTGTATACTTTTTCTTTATTAGCTAAATAAACAATTATTATTATTAGTCGGCTATTACGACATCTTGGACGGGAGCACCGGACCGGATTCTAAGTACAGGACCTAGGACCAAACAAAGAGATTAAGAGAAATGTAGTGGAAGAACGAAATAGAAAAATAATAGTTTTGAAAAATAGTTTAGAATATTTTATAGTTTGAAAAATCTAATTTTGTTAATTATACTAAATAGTGAATTTATCTTCAAAAAGAGTGTATTTGGAGTCAGGTACTGTAATTTGGGGTCATTGCTATTAGGAAAACAGAGGCACAAAAACCCGTTAGGCCAACTCTTTTTTAAAAGAAAATCCCCCCGCTAGAGAGAGCATTCCTTAATACAGTCTGCATTCTGCTTCCAAAGCCAGAACACTTCAGGAATCGCCCTCTTCAGTTCGGTGCCAGATATAAGTCAAAACATAAGAGCTTTACATTTATTCTAGATATAGATCTGAATTATTAAGATATAGTTGTGAATGTTGTAAACCATTTAAATTCACTTAGAGAATATATTTATTTCAAAAACAGTGCTGCTCTCTTGATTATTACTAATACTTCTATCTCAAACATATATACAAGCCCTTTTTACTAAACCGCTCACGCCACAACCAACTACCACAAATACACAACATCACATAACATTTCAGCGGTGGGATTTTCTTTACAAAAGAGCTGGCCTAACGGGTTTTTGTGCCTTTGTTTACCTAATAGCAATGACCCCAAATTACAGTACCTGACTCTAAATACACTCTTTTTGAAGGTAAATTCACTATTTAATATATTAACAAAATTAGATTTTTCAAACTACAAAATATTCTAAACTATTTTTCAAAACTATTATTTTTCTATTTCCTTCTTCCACTACAGAAACCTGAAACTGTTTTTTTTCTTTAGCTCCGTATTTGTTGCAAATAGATAGTATGCAATTTTTACTTTCTCTTACTCCAAGTAAGAGGAAGTATTGTAATCGTGTCAAATTTTCGATATCGAGTTTTCACCGGAAATATCCGTTTTGAGGTCCTCTGAGTCCAAAAAAGTGGTGTTTAGCAAATGGTCTCTGAGTGTGTGTGTCCGTGTGTGTGTGTGTGTGTGTGTGTGTGTGTGTGTTTGTATGTATTATGTATGTAAACAGCATAGTTCAAAAACGAAAAACCGTAGAAAGTTTGAAACTTGATATTCCGTTTAGGTGTCACCATGGGATCTGACACTACGTTATCTGTCAAAATTCCTCAACCGGAAATACCACTTTACTAGTTGGATTTTTTTCTTTTTTGCGATTTTCTCAAAAATGGCTCCGACGATTTTCTTTAAACTTGAAATATCAACCACATATTCAAAGAGCTACAACTTATATTTGAAACATTTCTCCGGGAAGATGCAATGAAGGGCACTTTTGGGGGAGGGATGGAGTTAGGTTTCCATCTAAAGTGCTATTTCAGTTTATTAGACAATTCTGTCATCTAAATAATGTTAATTAGAATTAAATATGTTGTTGAAATTCCGAGTTTGAAAAAAATTGGATAACCGGAAGTGCGTTTACTTTACCACTTTATTAAATGATTTATTCTCTTTTTCGCAATTTTCCTAAAAAATGGCTTCGACGATTTTTTTGAAACTACATATATAAATTAAACATGCAAAGATCTACATCTTTTATTTAAAACATTTCTTTGGGAAAATTCTTTTAAGGGCACTTTTAGGGGAGGGATGGGGTTATGTTTTTCTCGTAAAGTGCTATCATAGTTGGATTATACAATTCTATCATCCAAACATAATTAATTAGAAATAAATAGATGGCTGAAATTCAGTTTCAAGAAAATTAGTAAACCGGAAGTGCGCTTTTACTGAACAGTTTTTTTTTTCAGTTTTCGACGAATTTCATTCAAATGTGGTAACACAAACTATGAAATTTGTCAATTATAATTTTGAGAACTGGAGTAAGAGAAAGTTGTGTGAGTGTTTCACACCAGATTTTTTTTTTTTTTTAATTACTTTTACTAATTTTCAAAATGAATCGTTCAGTGAATGTAAAACAAAAGTTCTACCCCCCTATTTAAAACAACAAACCAAATGAAATTAAATACATTAACATTATTTTCAACCATATAAACAAATAAGTTTATCAATCAACCTACTTTTCGTTTTTATTTTTGATTAAATTATAAAGGTCAAATATCAATATTGATGTATAATGCTGGGAGAAATATACATAAGTAAAGAAATGTATAAAATAATAAAAGAATTGTGGGAATTATGAAGTTGTTTTTTTTTTAATGAAAGTGTGAGAAATTGTTTTTTAATGAGAACAAAGATGAATACAAAAGGAAGCAGGAAAGCTGTATGTGCTATTTTTTACGAGTATTTTTATTTTTAATTTTAATTTAAAGAAATTTATCGTACGAATACGTAAACAAGTATGAAACGTTAAAATTTACTTTCCGAAAATTGAAAGATTCTCTGTAATTGTTTACTTTTTCTTATCATTGGATTTTACAAATACAGTAAATACAGTAACAGAAGTTAGGTGCCGTGAGAATTATATAAAGAGACAGACTGGCTGAATGTTGAGAAGATAGTTGGATAGGTTGCTGACTGGTTGTTAATTGGTCATAAAGTCGTATAAAGTTGTTTGTTCCTTTGTAGGGCTAGCTCAGGTGTATATATACAGAGTCTTCCACCCTAGTCTGGCCTAGATAGCGAGTAACTAGATTGATTCATTTTTATTGTTTCTCCGCTCTTCGGATCTCATTACACCATTCGTTAAAAAACCTTTTTGTTAGTACTCAGGGAACCTCAAAAATTTTATGTTTCCGGTGGAAACTCTGTTTCGAAATTTTGGCGGTAACGCAATACTTCCTCTTCTTACCGGAAAGGAATAAGAGTTAGCAAAAAATGGCGATTTTGTAGGGGGGTTATGTTCCCATCAAAGAAAAAGTGGTTTTTCCCGTTTAAATTATTGCATTGATGATATAATATTGAAGATAACTAAACATCTAGTATGTGTTATAAATTTGAAGAACATTTGTCAATTACAGGTATGTAATTTGCTATAAGAGTAAGACAGTCGTGTTAATTTTTTTTTCCCCCGTTTAACTAACAATTTATAGGATAAATGAAGAATTGGTCGTAATTTTTTGTACAATTTATCATCTGGGAAATAAATTAGTAGTGCTTGGTGTGCCAGTAATGTTACAAGATTTTTACCTGTTTAATATAATGTTTACATCGTGCTCTTAGACATGTATGTTACCATATTTGCTGTAACTTGAGAAGTTGAATACGTAAACAAGTATGAAACGTTAAAATTTACTTTCCGAAAATTGAAAGATTCTCTGTAATTGTTTACTTTTTCTTATCATTTGAAGAAGTCCTGTTGGTGTCGTATCAAAATTTTGAAATTAATTTTCACCAGAAATAGGTAAAAATAATTATGGTTGAATACATGTTTCAAAAAATCAAAAATTGTAGGGAAGTCAAAATTCATACAAGCAGATACAAAAGGATCAATCGTCATCTTTTAACCGGAAGTATTGTCTTTTTTCTTATTATTATTATTCATAGGGAAGGGAATAGTTAAGTGGTTAGCGTACAGGACTCTCACACGAAGGAACCGGGTTCGAGTCCAGCTGTGCTACCCTTAGATTTTTTTTTTATTCCTAGGAGTTTTCTATAGCTCATTGTACGGTGATGGACAGTGATGTCTGTAACGAGAGAGAACACTGTCCCGGAGGCCGGCAGTGCATTGAGAAGGCTCCGAGCACCAATGACCATAGATTTTGGATTTACTGCTAAAGTTTTTTTAGAGACAGAATTAGTTTAGCAGTAGCACATACTGGACTTGGAAAACGGAAGTCCCGGGCCCTTAGATTATTTTGCTCTAGAAGCTTCTGAAACTGACTTTCCGGCGATAAGCAGTGTTGTCTCTAACGAGAGAACACCGTACTGAGAAATCTTCCGTCGCCAATGACCTAAGACGTTGACGCGACTTAATTAAAAAAAAAAAGAAGCTATATAACTGTTCTGAGTGGTGAGATATTCTAATCTAATGGTTTACATAGCCTTGTAGTTATGTAGAAAAAGAAGTGAAAGAGTAAAATCTATTGCGCCTTAATAGATCTTTCTACAGCTTGCTTGCGTGTAGTGAGCTGAAGTTAGTAAAACACAAGTAGCAGCTTAAATTGACTACTGTCCAGCAGCTGCAAGTGCACTTTTGTAGTGTTAC
The DNA here is from genome assembly GCA_011037195.1 of Triatoma infestans. Lineage (NCBI taxonomy): Eukaryota > Metazoa > Arthropoda > Insecta > Hemiptera > Reduviidae > Triatoma > Triatoma infestans. The sequence goes on from JAAEAF010002341.1 coordinate 18,159, forward strand.
ACATACAATCTCCTACATTACATGCCAAAATCGCCCTGGCAAGGGAGGGCTCGAAGGATATTTTTATAGTCCCCGAGCCCTTCTGCAGGTAGCCCAGGAGCTTGATTCAAGCTTCCATCAAGAAATGGATAGAACACCATCGTCTGCAATGGTGGGAAAGAACACCAAGGCAGAGGCAAGGAAATGTGTAAATTCTTCATTAAAAGACATTTATCTAAGTTTACCAGGGACCAGCTGAGCCATAGCCGAAGAGATATAAGGCTACAATTAAAAAAAAAAAAAAATTATTATTCATCAATGGAAATGGGACCAAGCCCAACGCTACCCCAAGTCCCCCTAAACTACGGTTTCCAATAGGTCTCTTTTCAAGTGAACATATTTCTCATTTTTAACAAAATTCTTTTGTCCCACTCTCTGTTTTCTTAAATATGCTCAAAATGTTCTCTATTTTGATTTAGCCGACTTTTAAACATTTTGTTATCCAAAACACTCGATGCTACAAGTAATGCCAAAATTGGCGAGTGATCGTCAATAATTTCATTCGTCTTATTTTACTACCCTTACTTATTATATAGTACATATATTACTACTTATTACTTTCTCTTCTTACTCCTAGTAAGAGGAAGTATTGTAATCGTGTCATATTTTCGATATCGAGTTTTCACCAGAATTATCCTTTTTGAGGAGGTCCCCTGAGTTCAAAAAAGTGGTTTTTAGAAAATGTTCTCTGTGTGTGTTTAGTGAACAGCATAGCTCACAAACAATCGTAGAAAGTTCAAATTTGATATTCCGTTTAGATATCACCATTCCGACAGTGGGTCATCTGTCAAAATTACTCAACCTCCCACTTTACAAGTGGATTTTTTTTTACTTTTTTGCAATTTTCTCAAAAATAGCTCCGACGATTTTCTTAAAACTTAGTATATCAAGTACACATACAAAGAGCTACCACTTTTATTTGTAACATTTCTCTGGGAAAATTCATTTAAGGGCACTTTTGGGAGAGGGGTGGGGTTAGGTTTTTCTCTAAAGTGCTGTTTCAGTTTACTATACAATTCTGTCATCTAAATAATATTAATTAGAATTAAATATGTTGATGAAATTCTGAATTTGAAAAAATCGGATGACCAGAAGAGCGTTTTTATTGTAATGTATTTTTCAGTTTTCTGGTATTTTCTCGAAAATGGCTACAACAATTTTCTTTAAACTAGGAATGTATACTATACATTGAAAGTGCTACAACATTTATTTGAAATATTTCTCCTGATAATGTCATTTAAGGGGGCTTTTGGGGAAGGAGTGGGGTTATGTTTATTTCTAAAGATCTCTAATAGCTGATTATACAATTCTAACATATAAACAAAATTAATTGGAAATAAATAGATGGCCAAAATTTGGAGTTTAAAGAAAATTAGTAAAACCGGAAGTGCGCTTTTATTGAACAGTTTTTTTTTTCAATTTTTCGACGCATTTCGACGAACTCTGACGAATTTCATTAAATGTGGTACACTAACTATAAACATTGTCAATTTTAATTTTGAAAACTGGAATAAGAGAAAGTTTTGTGAGTGTTTCACACCAGATTTTTTTTTCTGTATTGTCACATGATTTCATTTGGCTTCCAGCTGCCGCTCCCGTAATGTTTTTGGTTTTTGTGACCCTTTCTCATCCACTTCCTCTGTAAATTGTGTAGTGGAATCGTTTATTGTGATTCCTATGGTATGTAGTAGATGTCTTGAAGAGGGCGGAAGTTAGTTTAGAGATTTTTGGAAGTTAGAGCTCGAATTACTAACACTGAATTTATAAAAAATAGACTATATTTTTACAGTAATTTAAATGTGAGAAATGGTAACTATTAACATGAAATACTTAGATAATTTAAAGTTAAAATAACAATTAATTTAAGATGATTAAAATAAATAAACTAAGATGCACAACTATGAAAATAAGTATAAGTAAAACCTGTATAGGGACGCGGAACTGCTGCTCGTATAACGATGTACTCGTATATAATGATCTAATGACGTACTGGTATATAATAATCTACTGACGTACTCGTGTATAATAATCCCCTCTTCCAATGGGGCGAAGTTTATATTAGTGTTAGCAACACTCACACCAAGACATCTGTCCTAGTGTGCGACCTTGGTTAGTTCGGTGACCAGTGATTTAGGTCAGTGGCCAGCTTTATCGGTGCTTGCTTTGATGTAAAGTATTGACCCTTGGTTTGTTTGTTTGGCCGCGGCCTTGTCTTGAAGACAGCGGCCGGCTAGGCCACTAGTTATAAATTATCTTTTATTCCTGCCATCCTTTGTGAAGATAGCAGCTGGCTGGAACCACTTTGACATTGCTATGACTTTGATGTGTCGTTACAATTGCAATAACAATAAGTTTACAATTGTAAATAAAAATAAGTGTAAATAAGTAAGAAAGTTTTAAGTCATAATAATAGCAATATTATTATCAATTTGTGTTAATAGCTTTGATTTTTTATTTATTTTTGCCTTGAACTGAATAAACGTAAGTGTTTGTATACTGAAGAACTACGAAATAATTATAAATATTTTAAACCATCACCAAATTCAAAATCGTTGGCTATATGTACGGTTTTGTCATACGGTCAGTTTCATCTGTAAATGTGTTTTTTGTTTTTTTTACTAAAAAATATTCAGCTCTGGATTACTAAGTATCCAGCTGTTGAAGAAACTTTAGCTTTTTACAACATTAAAACACTACTTTAGTTTTAACTTTGAAAGATTGCACGAACAAATTTTTTAACAAAAATTTTTGATGATTCAGAAGTAGCTAAGCGAATTTCATTTGAAAAGACAAAAAAAACTAAATGTACCTATCGCAGATAATGTTATCACTCCATATTTATAGTAAATATAATGCAATCATTGTCACAAATACCGTTTTTATCAGTTTTAATAATCAAGGCGCAATCAAAATTAAATATTTTTAAAAAATGTCGTTTTTTTTTTGTCTTTCCCAGTTGGCAATCCTACCTTAAAACCCATATAACTATGCCAAAGAAAAAAAAAACCAACAATAAACAGGCCTAGAATAAACAAATCAAAACCTGAGTCTAATTCAAGTAAGATTTACAACTGTCCAAAATATCATCAATAAAATGTAAAAACCAACAATAAAAATAATTATTTAGAGGTAATATGGTGAAGAATATTGGCTACGAAACAAAAAATTAATTTTACACTTTCAGTTATAACGACATAAAGAGTTATTGTGATGGTTGGTTCCGCAGAGCTGGAAAGCATCAGAGATATTTTCCGTAGTAGCCTGCTTTCGTTTTGTGCGTACCCAGAGTGTGTAAAACTGAATTTGCTCTGTACAAGTCTGTGTTGTCACACTGTCTGAAAAACGCATGCTGAAGATGGGCGAACGCCCTATACCGCTCGATGACCACAAAATGAAGCAAGGCTACCACGGAAAATGTCTCTGACATAAAGAGTAATTATGCAAAAAAATTCCATCTAGTTCCAACAAATTCACAATTAAATTTATAAACAATTAATTATAAGCAAACAAACAAATAAATAGGCTATGATATTATTAATTTGAATTAATTAAAATTGTTATTTTTAAGAATTTGATCACCTTACTTGAAAAAAAAAAAAAAAAATAACAAATAGTTATAAAATAGTTCAGTATAGTTTTGTTTTTGCAAAACCTAAATATTTGATTTATTAGTAATCCCATTTGTTTAGAATATTATATACACTAATTGTAAACTAAATCACTATTTGTAAGGAGTAAAAGTGATGAGGCACGCAATATCTAAAGGCAAGAATTAATCAGAAAGTGTTTTTGTTTTATTTTATGTAGGTCATTAGGTTAGTTTCGCTTTAGAATCGAACCAGTGCATTGCTTTGTCTACTAAAACCAGTTATCAGAAAGTAACTTATCTGGAGGATTAAATAGTTTTGGGCAAATAAACAATATAGATTATGAACTACAAACTTTTTATTTGGAAACTTTCCTAATTTTTGCAAAAATGGGTTACTTAATTAACTTTAAACATTATTATTATTATTATTATTAATTATAAAAATATTATCTCTTTTAATTTTTATTAAAAGGAAATTTTATTGATTCAAATTATACAAAATCTGATTTATTGTTCTTACTGACAACGTTTCGTCAAACTTGGAATTTTTATGGCATCTTCAATTGATCATTTATTTTATCTTATTACTTCCCAATGGACCAAGGAATGCAATCATTATGTATTTCGAATGTTTTGGGGCGTGACGCTCGGCACCATTCATGTTAGGGGCTCCTATACGGGCGGGTATGCGTGAGAGCCCAGGGACCGCCACCTAGTGTGCCTTTTTCAATAAAAAAAAAATAAAAAAAATGGATTCCCTGATGGACGGTGGGTCATCACATCCCTGTTCCACTCCAAAAAAAACAAAAAACATCACAATTCCATCTCACGACCTTGCTTACAGGTAGTTGTCTTTTGATCTTCGACTACGGTCTGGAAGTATAACTAAATTTCTTCCCCCTCTTTTCTGTTATTGTGTGAGTGTTTCACACCAGATTTTTTTTTTTTTTTTTTTTACTTTCTCTTACTCTTTAGTAAGAGTAAGTATTGCGATCGTGTCAGATTTTCGAAATTGAGTTTTTTACCGGGAAATACATGTATTGAGGTCCCTTGAAGACGAAAAAATGTTTTTAGCTAATGGTCTGTATGTATGGGTGGGTATGTGTGTATGTTTTATTAAAACAATTTCTTTCAAAAAGAAAAAAAGAGTGTGTGTTAAGAAAAATCGCAGAAAGTTCAAATTTAAGTTTCCTTTAGACACTTATTCTGATATGCAGGTTTCGGCAAAATCTATCAACTAGGAAATAATGCAACTTTACAGAGTATTTTTTTTTTCAGTTATTCACGATTTTCTCAGAAACGACTTGTAACAGCCACCAAAGAGAGATCAGCAACCAAAGAGAGTAAAGAGAAGAGAAACGAACCCAACCACTCTCTTGGACTGGAGAGGGAGAAACATATATATAGAGCGACGGACAGTCCAGAGGGATACAGTTCATTACAGTTCATACTACTGAGTTCATACAGCCATTCACTACGTATCATTACCCATTTTCCACTCTCCCACACAGTATCATTACAAGTGTAAAGTCCAGATAGATAAAAAGCTTTATTACAAATTTACAAATATGTACAATAATAATTAATAGAAGTTCCAATATACATTAACATTGTAACCTTCCTACAATGTTTGTATAATGATTTTTGGGATAAGGCGAGGTACAGTATGCAGGGAAAAAAAGGGAAACAAAACTGCAGCTTTAGGAAAATTATTATGAGAGGATGTGTTTCAGTCTTTTATGCCTGTAATGTATGGAGGGATCGTAGGAGGCTATTTCGCGGCAGAGTGGATTAAGATGATAGTCTAGAGTGGAGAGGAGTTTCAGGAGACGATTCTGGATGAAGGAATAAACTGGGGTTACTGAAGATTTTACGTGAAGTAGGTCGATTTTGGTGTGAGTCAGTCGCAAGTGTTAGGAATTTGTTCTGGGTTATCTGAAGTTTTTTGATGTTACTGTTACTAGCCAGGCTCCAGGCGGAGGAAGCGTAAAGTAACATCGGTCTGATGACTACTTTGTACAGTAGGCGTTTGTTTTGTGTGGTCATTTTTGAGTCGCATGATAGTAACGGGAAAAGTAGCCTTATAGTCATTTTTCCAGAATTCACGTTGTCTTGTACGTGGGTCGTGAAGTTCAATTTGTTGTCCAGAGTTATTCCGAGGTACTTGACGTTGTTATTCCAAGGAATGAAAGTATTGTTGTGTTTAATTTGTCTGTTGATTATAGATCTACGTTTAGTAAACAGTATGACGCTAATTCAACTCTAACGAACTAGCATGACTGATCGCACGCCCGATGGATCTAATTTCCATCTACTGATTCCTGTCCATTGCCTCAAGCACAGGGAGCAGTGACCCAGGATACTTGCAGGCAACCCTGCAAGGAGAAAGGATCAGGATGGGTTGGGGTGGGAATCCCCAACCTGGAGGACCAGAGGCTGATTGCACCCCAAAGAGTGGGCGATGGCGTCGCTACATGCCTACGCCTTTCCCATCACCGGACAGTGAGTTGTAGAGGTTCCTAGGAATAGAAAATCTAAGGGCAACAGGCTGGATTCGAACCCGGGACCTCCGCGTCGCTAGTCCAGCGCGCTACCACTGAGCTAATCCCTTCCTTGTCACTTGGCTTTCGGCAATTAACTAGCGTGGGAAACCCTAGTTTGTGTCCTGTGTTATTCCTTGTCTGTAAAGTGTAGAGTGTATGCAGTTTAGGTGTATTGTGTACTGTATCTAGGGGTTGTGTTGTGTTTAGGGGTATCTACCCCTTGCGGGCAATGCTGGATAACATCTGGTATTTTATCCGTCGTAGCATGCATATTCCTTTTATTCCTGACCGCTTTCGGATATTCATCCTCGTCAGAATAAATTCATCAACAAAGTGGAAACCAAACAAGCATGAGTGTATAAGAAACATTGCGTTGAAGTGAAATTATCTACACGAACTTGGTGAATTTGCTCTGACGATGGATGAAAATCCCCCCCCCCCAAACCGGTCAGGAACCAAATGAATATGCATGCTACGACGATAAAATACCAAATAATAAAATACCAAATACGAATAAAATACCAAAACCTTCTAATCCCCTTCCTCTTTCCCGTGGCGTGCCCCAGGGCTTCTCTTTATCCCCAACCCTCTTTTCTGTATATATTAATGATCTGCCTTTATCCATTGTCCATTCCAGCTACCACCTTTATGCCGATGACTCCCAGATTTACCTGTCCTTTAAGCCTTCTGATCTTCAAGATGCAATAAACAAGCTGCAGGATGATCTTAACAACATTAATTCGTGGGCAGTAGCTAACATGCTTTCCCTTAACCCAGACAAATCCAAAGCCATTGTCATTGGTTCCCAATTCCTCATAAACTCCACTGCTCCCTTCCCCACCCTTTTCCTCAACAACATCCCGATAAAATATTGTTCTTCTGTTAAAAACCTCGGAATCATCTTCGACCAAAACCTCTCCTGGAAAAATCACATCTCCCACATTAACCGCCAATCCATATTTATCCTCAGACAGTTCAACATCTCCCGCCATCTCCTCCCAGCGAAGACCCGTCAACTCCTTGTGACCTCCCTTATATTCCCCCATTTCGACTATGGTTGCTTAGTGTACGGGGGACTCTCTGGGGATCTCGAGGCCAAACTTAAACGTCTTATGAACTGTTTTATTCGTTTTATCCTCGGAATCCCCAGAGACTCCCGCATATCGCACTTCTACCACGAGTTGAACTGGCTCTTCCCTATCTATCGTCGCCAGTACTTCTTAGGCTCTTTACTCTTTCAAGTCATCCAATTTCAAAGACCCTCGTATATCTTTAAACTTCTGAAATTTAAATCGTCTGTCCACACCCGTAACACACGCTCCCGTCCTTCCGATCTTTATACTCCCTCCCACCATACATCCGCTTTTCAAAAATCCTTTGTAATCCGTGCCACCTATTTATGGAACTCCTTACCTTTGTCTATCCGTCGTGCCTCCACTATTGATACCTTCAAGTCCCGTCTTTTTCACCACCTCTTATCCTCACAAGTCTCTCCGAACCCTTAGAAGATTCCTCTCTCTCCTCCTTATCATTCATGGCTTAATCATTTTCAATAATTATTATTATCAATTATTACTAATGATATATACATAATTGTCAAGGCCAGACATACTAGGCCACTTGTATTTTGTATTATTGTTCCTAAGGGACTTATGTCCCGGAACAAGAATAAAATTTTTCATTTCATTTCATTTCAAATATCACGGAATATTAGTTGAAAATAGAATGAATTTTAACTCATATCAATTTCGAATTTTTAAATTGTGAAAATATAATATGATCGATGTGTGAATTAATAATTCCATGATTAACTTCATAAAATTCGTAATTTTAAAATGATTCTTAGCGTATCAATACGCTATCAAATATACATTAATTCTAGTCATTATTATCTTACTTATATCAGCCTTGACCGCGTATTTTTGTGTATATATATATATATATTTTTTAATTTTTATTTTTATTATTTCAACATATTTTTAGTAATGGTTATTTTGCTTCGTTAAATAATAAATTTCCAAAACTAACTGTATTCTATGTGAATTCATGATGGGAAAGAATTTTAATAAAAATGCTTCTACAAGAGAGACTTTAACCTTCGTTAGTGTATTTTCATTTGAATATGATATTAGTCATTGACACTAATGTAATGATGAATATGATTAACGATTATGATAATAAATGTTATTTTTTGTTTGTTTTGTTAATATAAGTTTGAATTATTGTTACTTATCGCAAAAATTAAGAGTTAGAATTTTGATACATTCATTAAACTTTAGAATAGATAATAAATAAATTGGGCAATATAAAACGGCACTACAAAATATGTAACGGCATATTCCAGAGCACAGCAAAAGTGTTGCAATTAATGACAAAATAAGAAGTACTTAGCCGTGACAAATTAAGTATTTCTAACGACAATTGATACTCGACAGCAAATTAATCTCTATTATTAATTACTGTTATCAATGTAATGTGATTAGATTTAGCTGCATTTTTTTTATCATAATTTTTGTATAATTATTACACAATAAATAATGTAGCGATCATGAAGGCTGGTCCTTTATTGTTTCACAATCTCCGTTATCTTTCGGTGGGGGAAGAAAACAACAACAAAAAACAAAGAAATACGCTTAAAAATTATATATTTAATAAAATAAAGTAAATTAATTTCTAAAAGTCATTTTAATCAATAAAAATGATAATTTAAACAATTTTTATAAACATTTCAGTGGCAAAAGATAAAAAAATCTATTAAAGTATTGTATTGTTAAACTAAATAGAAATAATTTGTTGTGGTGGTTGGTTCCGCAGAGCTGGAAAGCATCAGAGACATTTTCCGTGGTAGCCTGCTTCATTTTGTAATCATCGACCGGTTTCGGGCGTTCGCCCATCTTCAGGATGCGTTTTTTAGACAGTGTGACAATACAGACTCGCACAGAGCAAACTTAGTTTCACACTAACTGAGACGTATTTTTAAAAAACTAAACTTTTAAACTAGGTCAAGGGATGTGGCCAGATGGGTGGGAAAACACGTGTTTGGGTTGTTAAAGGGCAAATTTTTCTTACAGTGGACCCAACCACGTGGGGGTCTAATCTTCTTTAAACTCTGTTGTTGGAGGAAGATTTATTTACAATTAACTAACCAAAATAGTACATAAAGAATACACTAAATAAATTTAAATAAAATTAAATAACGATTAAACTAACATTTTATATATATATATAGTTTTAAAAATATTTTAAAAATAATTTTTTTTAAAATACGTCTCAGTTAGTGTGAAACTAAGTTTGCTCTGTGCGAGTCTGTGTGACAACACTGTCTAAAAAACGCATCCTGAAGATAGGCGAACATCTGAAACCGGTCGATGACCACAAAATGAAGCAGGCTACCACGGAAAATGTCTCTGATGCTAAATAGAATAATATTATTATGCCAATATTATTAAAACTAATAGTTTATAAAAAAACTACTTTCATAATTACGTCGCTAATAAGTACGCTAGCGCACTCGCATTTCTTACGAGAATTCTCAGGGTTCGATTCCCGTGAGGGTAAAGTCGATGTTGACCCTGCATCGTGATAAAAAGTGGGAAGCTACAGTTAGTAGCGCCCTAGGTTGCGAAGGCCGGAACTAAACGGCGTGGGAACTGCGGCGTGCTTACCACACGCTCCCCTATTCAAATCGCCGTCTGGCAAGACTTGGGCCCTTCATGGGCTGTTGCGCCATAGGTATTTTTTTTTTATGTTAACAATTGACCCATGGGGCTGAAATTAATGAAAAATAAATTCAATTTTGAACTAATTATCAAATGGTGCGCCATTATTGATATTTTTGGTTGTTGTTGTATTGTATATTCATTCATATGCGTTATTATCAGTATCATTATAAAAAAAAAGGTTATAAAAAATATTTTTGACGCTATTATATTAAATAGAGTAAATAGAGTAATAAATAGCATAATAGTAAAAAAAAATATTTCTGACGCTATACCTTAATACTTTCTCTTACTTCTAGTAAGAGGAAATATCTGTTTTGAGGTCCCCTGAGTCCAAAAAAGTGGTTTTTAGATAATTGTGTGTGTGTGTGTGTGCGTGTGTATGTGAACAGCATTGCCCAAAAACGGAAAAATCGTAGAAAGTTCAAACTTGATATTTCGTTTAGGTATCACCAACCGACAGTAGGTCATCTGTCAAAATTCCTCAACCGGAAGTACTACCACTTTACTGAATTTTTTTTTTTTTTTTCACTTTCATACAATTTTCACAAAAATGGTGTATCAACTATACATTTAAAAAAATCTACAACTTTAATTTAAAATATTTCTTCTCTGGGAAAATTCATTTAAGGGCACTTTTTGGGGAAGGTTGGGGTTAGGTTTTCTGTTAAAGTGCTATTTCAGTTTACTATACAATTCTGCCATCTAAATAATATTAACTGCAATTAAATGTGTCGTTGAAGTTCCGAGTTTGAAAAAAAAAAAAAAATCGGATGACCGGAAGTGCATTTTTACTGAAATGGATTTTTCAGTTTTCTGATATTTTTCTCTTAAACTAATTTCATTAAACTAAGAAAGTGAACTACACTCATAAAGAGTTACAACTTTTATCTGAAACATTTCTCCCAGTGAAGTCATTTAAGGTGGCTTTTCGGGTGGAAGGATAGGGTTATGTTTTTCTCTAAAGTGCTATCATAGTTGGATTATACAATTCTACCATCCAAACATAATTTTAATTAGAAATAAATAGATGGCCAAAATTCCGAGTTTCAAGAAAATTAGTAAACCACAAGTGCGTTTTTATTGAACAATTTTTTTTTCAGTTTTCAATGAATTTCATTAAGTTTGGTACATAAACTATAAAATTTGTCAATTACAATTTTGTAAGTGATAGTTGTGTGAGTGTTTCACACCAGATTTTTTTTTTTTTTTTCAACCTTGGAAATACATATTTGTGGTCTTCATTATTAAGTTTGCTGTTTTATGAATATTATATTTGATTCCTGTTTTTCTGTCTTTTCTCCCTACCAAATTTGTCGTTCTTATGAAAAAATAATTTATCCAACCAATTTTTTCGGTCCGACAAATGGCACCCATTATTGATGGGCCATTTTTTTTGTTTTTAAGTTTTTGCTTGACTTCAAAATCTAAAAAAATCATAGAAAAGTTATATAAGAAAAACTAGTGAGAAAAGGGCATCTGACTCATTTCTATGTGCAAAATGCTCATAGATAAGGAGAGAAATTAGTCTATTAGTAGCGTGTTGAATTCGAAAGCAAGACTCGAGAGTTTCTCGCCCTAGGAGTCTTATATCTCAATTAAAAAAAAAACTAATTGCGGTTTTTACGTATTACAAACTCCATCTGTACCGCAATAATTACTACTTCCTTAATTAGCAGTTTCTGAGCTGTATAGTAGTGGGCTTATTATTATTATTAAAACTGGGTGCCTGCCGATCCGGGACCTAACCTTATATGGCTTTTATCCCCCCCCCCAATTTCCCTCCTCCCAAATTATCCCTCCTAATAAATCTCCCCCCGGTAGTCTACGGTTTGTCTACAGGATCCTAAAATACCTTTCAACTCCAATCCTCCAAGGCAATCCTGCGAGAGTGATGCCCTCCCAAATACACGAAACCGAGACGCAGCTAAACGGAGACACTTACATAAACAGTGATACACCGTTTCCCTAACTCCATCATCACAGTTCTGACATATGGGACTAGAAGTCCTCTAGTCACTACACTCACCATTGTAATGGTGTCGCAAAGATAATGTAACCACAGCAGAGAGAAGAGAGGCCCTCTCTGGTTAATAGAGATGACTTAGGCAGGCTAGAGTGGGAGAATCTGTGTATATAAGCCAGTGGGGATATCTATCTAGAGGATATCTATCACATACAACCATACAACAGTACATCGCATCGTGTCATATCTTTACTCTCACAATTCATTCTATCATTTTCATTATAAAGTCCAGTGCAATTAGTGTAAACTTAGCTACTTATATTAGTGTCTTCATATCTCGTCCATTTAATCAAACCTAATTTCTCTCCTCAACAAGCATGTTCCATTATACTCCATTACACCATGTTCCTCAGTCCTATCCTACTAAGGGACAGGAGGTAGTCTGAAATCCTCTGCTTCGTCCCATTGATAAACAGTGGTGGGTCTTTTTCATCCATCGTCAAAGTAATGCTATCAAACTCTCTCTATACGAACTTGATAGAATAGAATCATAAAGTTGAAATAAACTCTACATGAACTTTGATAGCCTTGATAGACGATGATTGAGAATCCGAAATCAGTCAGCAACAACAAAAAATAATCATGCAACGATTGGTGAAAATCCCAGATGTTATTCAGCATTATGGACCCCCCAAACCACATATTCAACAAAATCTATTTAACATTGGACTATTTGTCTTGATGATCAAATACAAAATGTAAAATGGAATTCATGTAAAAAGGTAATGATTTTTATCTTTGTAACATTTGAATATTTGATAATTAAATTTTTTTTGTTTTGGGTTCAAGAAATATTAATTTTTCATTTAAGGGAAAAATTTTATTTAAGGGGTGTTTGGGGGGACGGGGGCTGAGGTTATGCTTTAAATTTTAATTTGGGTGAAAATTTGTCAAGTTTTTTTTAATCTTGAAAAGATTCTTTCAAACTTTTAAGAACTTAAGAAACCTATTAGACGAAAATCAGCAAGATAATGAGTTTGGAAAACTCCCCTGAAATATGATTAGTGTGATGTGTTGTTGTGTAGTGGTAGCTTGTAGTGGCTTGAGCGGTTTTGTAAAAGAGCTTGTATGTATAAGAGAGAAGTAATAAGAAAAAATTAAGAATACACAGGTAGATTAAATTAAATATATTATCTTTAAAGAAATTTAAAAGCTTTTCAATAACACAGCAATATTAATTATTTACTGAATTTAGTTGGAATAAAGTCTTATGTTATAACTTAAACTGGCACAGTCCTGATGTGTTCTGCTTCGGTGTCTACAACAAACTATCTTGAAGGAATGTCTTCTAAATGTTATTTCAAATCTAATCTTCCCTGTGAGAAGAAGGGGTACAATGCTATCAAGTTCATGAACTCTAAAAGACAATAGTGGTTTTCTACTTAATATTCCTTTTGCAAGGGAATGTCACATTTTCTTGATATTTTTGATTTTTTCAAATTAAATATATTTTTATATTTCTGGCATCCATCTCACCCCCTTTCAATTAGATTGCAAGAAAAGTAAAAATAATGTCTCAATAAGCAATAAATCCACAATTAGTTGACGCAATTTCCTCAACAACGACAATATACATCTCCACGTGTTGAGGCGCTTCCCCGTTATCTATGTTAAGCGTTATTATCATCATCCAAATTGCTCGTTTTAAATCTATTTTCCTATTAGATCTAGAAATAGATCCCAAAATAGGTAACAGTAGTCAGTAATATTCTCTCCCTCAGCTGGAGTTCACGATAAGTCATTATGTATTCATAGCCATACGCTGTATATTACATATGTAATAATTATATACATATCAACCCATTAGTTAATATTACATATTTTGTCTTAGTTTGATTTAAACTATTATAACATAATTATTAATCAAATATGCAGAGATTTAATAATACATTTTTTTTTTTTTCTAATTACAATAAATCTCGTCATGTAATTTATACTACTAACAGCTTCATACAACTCACGTATAAAAATCGTGATTTACTTGCCTCTAATTTGTTCACCTTTTATTTTATTTATTAGATTTAGATTCTTTCAAGGTAAATATGTTTGTTATTAGTATTATTATTACATTGGCCTTAAAAGAATATTTTTTTTTTTTTTTTTGTAATTTTTACAGTCCATGTAATTAAATAGAAATACATTTTTTCCCCCGACTTTTTTTCTTACTTCTTTACTTCTGACTTCTTTCCTACGCCATGTCTTCGGCTATTCAGCCATTCTGCGTGGCGCGGCCAAGTATAAAAAGAACATAGTCTACGCTGGCGATTGATGTTGTTCGTTTAGTTGGATGTCCAAAGGTACGTGACAAAAATCTCGAACAATTCCCCCTCCCCTAGTAAGAGGAATTATTAGAATCGTGTCAAGTTTTCGAAAGCGAATTTTCACCGGATATACATGTTTTGAAATCCCCTGTTTTGGGGGGGGGAAGCGATGCACTGCGACCTTCAAGATCTATTGTGCTATATCCTCGGGTGCCGCAGGCTGCCCGCAGCACCCTAAACAGATATCCCAGGCGAACATCTCCATCAGGTTAAGATCCCTAAAGAATCCTATTAACCTAAATCCCCCTCCTCCTCCTCTTAAATCTTCTCTGAGTGGCAGCCTCGCATTAGGAGATGTAATGGAGTTTCCTAAATCTCCCCATAGAATCTGCATATGCTTCCGTCACTCTCCAAACCCAGCTTGGTCAGATGTTTTCTGAGTCGACAATGCTCCGTGAGGAAACCCGTAAGAACGTGGAGATTGTTCTTACTAAGGCTGATGCAGGCCTTCGATTTCCGTTGGTTATAATGTCCCAGGCATACCTTGGCCTGCCGCCAAGTCCAGGGAGGGAGTTTCAGAGTTGATACCTCTTTACCTTCTCCTCCTTCTTAAGTTCTTCAAACTGGTCGATGACCCCCACAAAAAAGTTTAGGTCCTAGAAGCGGGGATGTAGCAACTAATCTTTGCCAGAGTGTCGGCCATCTCGATCCTTTCAATGCCAACATGCCCTGGCACCTATCAGAGGGTGACTTTATTCGTCCTACCTAGGTCATTAAGTTTACCTAAAGCGCTCAGTGCTCTAATAGGGCTGCCTGGCTATCGGAAAGGATTACAATCTCCTGATTCCTATATCCCTATCGAGGTTGAATTGAACGCATCTTCCAAATGCGTATATCTCTGCCTGGAAGATGCTGGGAAATTTAATCCATGGGATGCGAGTGCTTGGTCCTTGGCCCAATCACCCCAAGATCTAGAAGTTTAGATCTTGCGGCCACGAAACGAACAAAATTGCAGATAACTTAAACTTGGTGTTTGTTCCTGTTTAGATAATAAGACCGCAATTGACAAGTAGGTTTCTCCTGATATTGAAATATTTCATATAATTGCCGTACTAATGAACTAAATTAGTATAATTTAAATCGAAATTAATGAGAAATGAAGAAAAAGAATATAAAAATTATTGAATTTAATTGTTTTAATACTTTAAAAATGTGATATATTTTTATCTTAATGGGAAGATTTGTTGTAAACATGTTAAGACTTTTAATTATAATAGACCCATTGATAACGTTCATCTAATAAAACAAAAATATTCTAGAGAGTAACATTAATCGAGTAATGTTATAATGTATAAAAAAGAACATCGCTAAATAGTTTGTTTATATAAACAAGTTTATTTAGTGTATTATGAAGATTGATTTATTATAAAGTGTAACATTAATATTGTAGTAGATGTGTCTCCCTCCCCACCCTCCCACAACTACCATGATAATCTAAAACACTAACTGAGATATTTTGTTTAGAGATGAAGAGAGTTAACAGTGATGAGACGATCACTCAGAATGGCTTATGAAAGGGAAGGACGTCAGTACAAGGTCATGCGTCTCTGATATATATATATATATATGTGTGTGTGATTATGTTTTGTATGTTTATATAAGTATGTATGTGTGTAGGAAGATAAAGTTACCACTGAGTCATCATCATCATCATCATCCACTCTGTTAGCTGTTTTATTATTCTCTGGTGTGGTCGCAAAAATTTTAAAATTATTTATTTTAAAATGGATTTAGTATTTTGTGTTCTAGTATTTTGATTATTATAAATGTTATGGACGAGAACCGGTGTATTCAATATGGTATGGCCGTTGGCCATAAAAGAGGAAAAACAGTGAGTTTGGGTGGACATTCGTTAGAACCCTTAACCAGAAGGAGAAATTGCAAATGATTTCAGAATCTGGCTCCTGAATGAAAAAAAAGAAACAACTGGATCAGGATCTGTTACTGCAATGGAAATCTAGCTGGTCTTACTCTCAAAAGGGGAGGACCACCTACAGGTTTTTGCCAGACGTGACAATGGGTAGAAAAATAGTCCCCACAGATTTTTCTTACGCGGTCTCCAGGCTAGTGACAGGCCATGGGCAAATTAAGAGAAAATGGTATGAGATGGGTTTGGTAAGTGATGGTTTCTGTCGTTGCGGTGAATTGGAGACGCCGAACATATTATTTTTGAATGCATTCGTTATGAGGATCTCCGGGCAAAATTATGGAGTGCTATAGGCTATCATGTTCGCATTGATAATGATACAACATCAGAAGAGGCTCTAAGACGTGGTACACTGTGGGGAGATTTTCGAGGGTAGGCGGAGCGTAAGTGTGGGACATTAGTAATTTATTGTATGACTGTGGAATGAATGACTTAGATTGGATTAGTTATCGAGTTTTTAGCGGGCCTCTCAGGAATATCGAGTACTGAGTGGTCAATTAGGATAGGAATTTTGCATGCGTGAAGTATGAATGTATTTATTGTGTGAATGAGTATGAATGCGATGCGTTTTCTTAGCTTGTTTTGCTATGGTGGCATAAATTCATTATAATTTATGAAAGGTACCTTGTTGTGCCATTTTCTCATATATTCTTGCTTGGGAATCATTCTTGTTTTGGGATCATTGGGGATCAAGTAGAATCATTGGGTTGTTATGAGCGAGAGCTAAAAAAGTGAGTTATGTGCGTGTAATAAAAAAAAAAAATTGCAATTGTTACCGGCAAAAGTATGAAACTCAGGTGTTGTGTAGAATGCCTAAGCATTTCATCATTACCTAGCTAATTGAAGCAACGTAAGAAATATCCTTTTTATTTCTTACTTGGGCTAGGTATTCTATACATTGCCTACGTCGTTTTAGGCAAAGTATGGAAAGACTTAAAAACTATATAACTGAAACAGAATCTTTTGTGAATATGTGCCTCGTTAATGTCATTATTCCGAACTAGCTACGTATGATAATTGGACTGGTTTGCGGGTGGAAAAGATCATTAAAAGCAGAAAACTTTCTTGTAAGAGCACACACCACTCTTATCGAACTCTTCAACCAGCTCGAAAATAAAAGTAAAACCACAGAAAACAATATGATCCTAGCATTCATCACGTTAATTTGAAATTAACCTATATGCTAATAAACTTCAACGTGTCAAAAAATCATTATATAAATGAATTATTGGAAACGTTAATAACAGAGGAAAGAGCCGAGTGAATATTTAGAACGATTGAAATTAGACCATAAATTAGTAAACAAAAACAAAAAATTCGTGTGAAACACTCACACGGCTTTCACTTACCTAATCTTAAAATTCTAATCCTAAAATTAACTACCTAAACCTAATGGGGTTGAAATACTTTTATAGATTTTCTTTCAACCCCGAAATACAACCTAACTTTAAACCTAATCTAACCATCATAACAACATTCTCGCAAATGAATACATTCACGCTAATAAATACGTTCGCAGTAATAAATACATTCATACAGTTTACACAGTTATAAATGACAATTTTTTTCCCTAAAATTATAATTTTTACTAAATATTGAGTTTGCTTCCTTTTATATGCAATGGAAAAATTTAAAATGACTTTTTTTAAAGACAGCATAAGCCTCCACCTTCTTTAAATGAACTTTCTCTGAATATATTTTTCAAAAAAAAAAAGAAGTGATAGTTCTCTGTATTCCATAGTTAGTGAAATAAATTTAATGAAATCTATCGGTGATTTTTATGCGCAGTAAATTGCAGAAAACTGGAAAAACTGTTCAGTTCAAAATGGAAAAACACACTTCTGGTCGGTCACCTGATTTTCTTTAAACTCGATATATTGGCAACATATTTAATTCTAAGAATTATTGTTATTATTATTTAGATTATACAATAAAATGAAATAGCACTTTCGATTAAGACTAAACCCTACCCCACTGCCCAAAGATCTATTAAATAAATTTTCCCACAGTAATGTTACAAATAAAACATCGTAGCTCTTTTGTATGCGTAGTTAATATGCCAAGTTTAAATAAAATTGTTGGAGCCGTTTTTGAGAAAATAGCAAAAAAATTCAAAAAAAAAAGAAAATCTACTCACTAAAATGATATACCCGGTTGAGGAATTTTGACACAACTTATTGTCAGATCCAATGGTGAGTGATACCCTAAACAGAATGTAAGTTTGAACTTTCTACAACTATTCGTTTTTGAGCTATGCTGTTTGCATACATACAAATACACGCAGACCATTTTCTAAAATCTCACTTTTTTTGGACTCAGCGGACCTCCTCACAAGGTGTATTTCCGGTGAAAACTCGATATCTAAAATTGGATACAATTACAATAATTCCTTTTACTAGGAGTAAGAGAAACTATAAAAAACTGACATTATTACAATAATTCCTCGTACTAGGAGGAAGAGAAAGTAAAAAATTTAATATGATTACAATAATTCCTTTTACTAGGCGTAAGAGAAAGTAAAAAAAAATTGATATGATTACTACAATAATTCCTTTTTCTAGGAGCAAGAGAAAGTAAACAATTTTATATGATTACAATACTTCCTCTCACTAGAAGCAAGAGAAAGTAAACAATTTAATATGAATACAATAATTCCTTTTACTAGGAGCAAGTAAAAAATGTGGCATTTGATTACAATAGTTCCTCTTATGTAAATTTTAATTACAATAATTCCTTCAAGAGAAAGTAATGAAGAGGAAGAGAAAAGCAAAAACTTACAAAAAGCTAAATTTTAGAATCAATTTTCTATGTTATCCTGTTTACAAAACCAAAGCATAGTTATCACTATAAATGTACATCCTTCGCTTCTATTAATATATTACGAAGAGTTACTCAAAGACGACTGTGTGTGTTGATAAGTGAAAAAGTATTATTGCAAAAACACATCTATTATAAATAAATGAATTTATCAATTATTAGAAGATACAAAATAATCCAATTATAAATCTTTATGAACTATTTACCACCATTTATAAAATATATTCCTATTATTTATAAGGAGAACTACACTACAATACATATCTATTTATCCAACACTACACATGTTTTTACTTAACAATTTAGAGCAATTATTCAACCCTAAGTATAATAGGAAAGTATTACAATAATTCCCTCTGACATACCTAAACACGTATAAGCACACACAACAAACCAACACTTTATTATACCAGCAACTTTTTGCTTTTACAATTTATCACGCTATTTTTTTTTTAATTCAAGGTTATGTTCGTAAGTTTTTGAATTCAATTAATTTGTAAGTGAGTGAATATCTAGTCTGTCTTGATAAAGTCTTGGTTTCAGTCTTCAGTTTTCCGTTTTATAAGCCGATATTATAGTGAATGGATTCAGTTATGGTTCAAAAGTGTGGTGTGAAAGTTAAATGTTGTAGTTTCAATAAAGTCTTCTTTGGTTTGAACTTGAAGTTCTTCGTGTTTTTGAGTATTCCTTATAAACAAACCTTGGGGCTTAATTGTGATGCGTAACATTTTATTTTGTAGACGCTGTAGTGTGTTAATGTTCCGTCTTCTTAGTTATTAATCAGATGAGGTAGGCATATTTAATGATTGGTCTGATAGAATTAGTGGTTTGTACTGTATTCATGTTTTAATGATGATGTAATTAGAGGATACAATTGTTTAAGGCGTGTTTAGGCCTGTTGTTAATAATTTCTGGTTGATATGACAATTCCATGTCCAATTTAGGGTCTAAGAAAAGTCCCAAATACTTTACAGTTTGATCGGTAGGAGTCCAAGGGATTTGAGTTTTGTCTGTAGTTATATTTGGTTAGCCTGTAGCCTTGCTGTAGCCTGTCTTGACGCATTCTACGCAAGGCAAAAATATTTGTCTATATGTTGGTCACAGTCAACAACACATTGATGTTTTCTTTCTAGTGTTTATACCGTGCTGTTTGTCTGTCTGTACATGTTGGCAGTTTTGTTATTACCTTTTGGAGGTCACAGTGTTGAATGGCAATTAATGTGTCGTCAGCGTACGTGGTTAGTGAGGCGTTCGTTGGCAGAGGCATATCATGGCAGTGTAATAGGATCCGAAGAGCAGAGAGAAACACAAAATTGACAATCTCGTTACTCCCTACTTAGGCCAGATAGAGTGGGAGACTCTGTGTATATACACCCGAGCTAGCCCTACAAGGGAACAGTTTTCATAACAGTTTACGACCAGTTAACAACGAATCAGCAACCCTCTATCTCATCACTCAGCCAGCCAGTCAGTCTCTCTCTCTCTCTCTATATATATATATATATATATATCTCGCTACCTAACTTTTATTTCTATTGTAAAGTCCTGGCAGTTTGTGTGTTTCTTTTCATTATATTCAGCATTTATTCTAGTTTATTTTTCTTAAACCCGTCCTCTCTAAATTCTCTCTCCTTCTCACATTCATATAACAGTAAGTGTTAAAGAAGGTCGGACTGAAAATGGCTTCTTGAGAAGACGCCAGGTCGAACTTTTCTTCAGCCGGTAAGAGTTGATCCAATTTTCACTTGAACCAAAATACAAACAGTCATTTTATATTTGAACAAATATGAAGCTTATATTTTATATATGAAGCTAATATTAATTTACAATTTTATTGGCAAATTTTACCAATTTTTTTCTTGATGAACATGAGCTGATATACTCGTTATACTCTGATAATTTTAATCATTATCATTTTCACTCTTCATGTAATATGCCAATATAGATGTTTGTTTACATAAACAAATGCAAAGTTTTTAGATTCTGAAGAGACTAATGGCCCAGCTCAAGAGTCTGCCTATGATGAAGGCTGAGGATAGCCTCAGTCTTGAGGAGGAAGAGTTATAGGACAGTTCACATGCTTACTGCTGACACTGCTCATTGGGGGTCCGGACAGAGCTTTGAGTAGCGGGATCCGATATCTTTCACGGACTGGTTGGCTTTCTCACTGGGCATTGTGGTTTAAGGAGACATCTCTATACAATGGGACTCATGCCTGACCCCTTTTGTAGAGTTTGTGAGACGAAGGAGGAAACACCCATGCAACTGATGACGGAGTGTTTGGGCTTTGAGGAGATTAGGTTTAGGACCTTCGGCCGGAATAGAATATCGGTAGAGGATCTTAAGCTATGATCTTTTAAGGTTTTGGTCCGATTTGTTCGGTCTATGGTGAAACTTAAATGGGTAAAACCTGGGACTGGACTTTTATTCCAGACCCAGTAGTTGTTATTCTTTAGGGGTAGCTATATGGACCCAGGGAGGCTCATATGGGCTCAGAGCGTAGGGTTTGCCCTCCCCTTCCTTGAATAATAATAACAATACTGCTGACTCTATATCAGCAATTGAAATGTTTGTAGGCTATATTAAATAAATTTTCTTTATTAAAAAGTGTGGTTTTATTCAATTTTACTGACATCAACTCCTTTGATTCCATTAGTCTCAAAACATTAATAAAAAAAAAAAATCATAAAACAAATTACTACTATAAACTACAAACTTATGCTGGCCGGATCAAATCGCCTGGTTGGAAGCGAGCCTCATCTTTCCTAGACTAAAGTGTTCCTTTAACGTATTACTCGTTTTTTAATATTTCAAAAACAATTTTTTTATTGAGTGACCCCTCATAAGAGTAAGTCAACATTTCAAATATAAGGAAATTCATTAAAGCCGTTTTCGAGAACAATAATTCTAAAATTCCTCAAATATCTAATCTTTAAAGTTATAATGTTATTGGTTGATGACGTAGTTGTGTGTATGTGTGTTGTAGTAGTGGATAGGACGAGCGTTGTTTCAAGAGCTTATGTTTGTGTGTGTATGTTTTACAGGGAGATATGTTTAAGAAATAGCGACTAAGGACCACTATTCTCAATAAATAACTTAACTATTATAATCAGGTGTATCTGATTGTTGGTTTTTATCGACCAGGAAGTTTCCAAGGTAGAAAAAACACCAAATAATTTTAGTGTGTTTTTATTTAAAACACATTTCGACAAATATTCGTTTGCCATTTTTCAGGGGTTCTCTTAAAGTAAGAGAAGTATGGAAAACTTATTATATATGTTTGCCGAAACGTCGGTAATTTAAATAAAAACACGCTAAAATTATTTGGTGTTTTTTTACTTGAAACTTCCTGGTCAATAAACCGACAATCAGATACACCTGATCACATTCTACCAGCCAACAATTGCAACAATTTGATAATTTAACTATAAATTAATTTAGCAACTTTACAAATAGTAATTATTTGTTAATTGTGAATAATGAATTAAAATTATAATTATACAAAAACTCTTGCACTTAATATTCCTTAGCTAGATAGATAGATGTTAAAGCACTTATAACTGGCACTGAAGTTAGAAGAGTGACTTCTGACACGAATAATTCTCGTTGAATGCTTTGGAACATAGACTGATTGAAACAATGCTCCTCTTGGTAGTTAAAACCTGCCATTTATATATGATTTCTAGGAGGGGATTAAAAGACAAAGAGTGGCCGTGTTCTCCGACCTCTCTTGTAACGGTGTCTTCTTGTACCTGGATTTTGACCCTTCAGCCTGCCAACGTACAAATTTCCTTTTTAAAAACTGATTTTATTTAAAATTCAGTTAAAGACTTCCAATCATTTCTATTTTTCCATTTGGCTTCTTCCATTTTTATTATTATATCGGGTGCCTGATAGCGTGGGACCTAAGCCTATATGGTTTAGCTTGCCGGTCAATCTACAATATCCCAAGATATCCTTGAACTCCAACTCGCCCAGGCAATACTGCGAGAGTGGTACCCTCCTAAATACGCGAAACCTAGTACCAGCGAAACGGGGACACTGACATAAATAGTGGTACACCGTTTCCCTGACTCCGTCGTCGCAGTTCTGAAAAATGGGACTAGACGTCCTCCCTATGTTAAACAAGTGACTAGACACACAAGTGTGTCCAGTCACTATCCCCCCCAAGGTCCTCAGACCTGTCCTACTAAGGGACAGGAGATACTCCGAAACTTCCTGCTTAATTCCTTTTATAAATCTTTTAGCTTGGAGGCACCCCTGCGTGTCCCCCCCCCTAGCATTTCTCCAAGACTCTCATCTCCCAAAAATCTAATCTGTTTGTCGCGAAACTTCGTCATGACGGCAAGGGCTGGTTCAGGACCACAAAATGGTAATGAATATCCCTCCCTAGCCAACTGATCTGCCCTCTCATTGTCCTCTATTCCCACATGTCCGGATATCCAATAGAGACGCACCTTACCCCTCCGAGCCAAAGCATTAAGCCTTCACCTAAAATTGCTTAGTCACACTTTCGGTTAATCAATTTTCTTCATAATTGGCAATATTTTTAATATACCTTCAAATGAAATAGTTGATAGAAGGAAATTACTAAAATGGTGCTTTAGAACATTCTATTGTAAAAATTAATTTTTCTGAACAAATGTGGGTGCAGACATACAGAAATAAAAATAAATAAAAAAACCAATACAAGTCGCAATTCAGTTGGTTGATGGATTTTGACACGTTTAACTCACGTTATCCACACAATCAATTATCAAGGGACTTTTTTACTGGCCATAATAAGTAAAATTGGTTCAACCCTAACAGATTTCTTTAAGAATTAATAAAACAAGGAATATACAAACATAATATTTTTAATGGAACATAATTAGAGAGTTGGAACAAAATAGTAAAACTAATATTAAACTATTTCATAGATAATTTCAGTAGGTAACGCTTTTTCTATTAACATTTTTCCACTTTTCCCCTGATAATATCGATTTTCTACTGTACAAGCGTGACATTGGATCTGAACACCAATCATAACTTTCCCTTTAGAATCATATGAAAATTTCTATCATTGTTTTTTTAGGTAAATTGATTTCAATTTCAACGGTTTTTAAAAAAACAATTTGTCGTGAGAATAAAATAACTTTCATAATATATTTTTTATAAATTGATTTTTACTTTCTCTTACTCCTAGTAAAGAGGAAGTATTGTAATCGTGTCAAATTTTCGATATCAATTTTTCACCGGACATATCCGTTTTGAGGTCCCCTGAGTCAAAAAAAGTGGTTTTTAGCAAATGGTCTCTATGTGTGTGTGTAAGTATGTGAACAGTATACGTTATCTGTCAAAATTCCTCAACCGGAAGTACCACTTTACTAGTGGTTTTTTTTACGTTTTTGCAATTTTCTCAAAAATGGCTCCAACGATTTTCTTCAAACTTGCTATATCAACTACACATACAACGAGCTACAACTTTTATTTGAAACATTTCTCTGGGATAAATTCATTTAAGGGCACTTTTGAGGGAGGGGTGGGGTTAGATTTTTCATCTAAAGTGGTTTTTCAGGTTATTAGACAACTCTGCCATCTAAATAATGTTAATTAGAATTAAATATGTTGTTGAAATTTCAAGTTTGAAAAAATCAGATAACCGGAAGTGCGTTTACTTTACCACTTTAGTAAATGATATTTTCGCAATTTTCTCAAACATAGCTCCGACGATTTTCTTGAAATTTTTTATATAAACTAAACATACAAAGATCTACAACTTTTATTTAAAACATTTCTTTGGGAAACTTCATTTAAGGGCAATTTTAGAGGAGGGGTGGGGTTATGTTTTTCCCTAAAGTGCTATCATAGTTTCAGAGCATCAGAGACATTTTCCGTGGTAGCCTGCTTCTTTTTGTGGTCATCGACCGGTTTCGGGCGTTCGCCCTATCTTCAGGATGCGTTTATTCAGACAGTGTGACAACAAAGACTTCCTCAGAGCAAATTCAGTTAAATACAGTTAAAACAACACCAGTCATGTGTAAACCAGCTTTGCTCTGTGCAAGTCTGTGTTGTCACACTGTCTGAAAAACGCATCCTGAAGATGGGCGAACGCATGAAACCGGTCGATGGCCACAAAATGAAGCAGGCTACCACGGAAAATGTCTTTGATGCTTTCCAGCTCTGCGGAACCAACCCCCACAATGCTATCATAGTTGATTATACAATTATATCATCCAAACAAACTTAATTAGAAATAAATAGATTGCCAAAATTCTGAGTTTCTAGGAAATTAGTAATCCGGAAGTGCGCTTTTACTGAACAGTTTTTTCAGTTTTCGACGAATTTCATTAAATTTGGTACACTAACTATAAAATTTGTCAATTATAATTTTGAGAACTGGAGTAAGAGAAAGTTGTGTGAGTGTTTCATACCAGAGTTTTTTGTTTTTTTTTTTTTGTTTTATTGACAAAAATTTGGTATTTTTGTTAAAAATTTCCTTATTATTAAGCAAAAAATACTTAAAAAGTAAACATAGAAAAATAGCCTTCAATATTGCTTATCGTATAATTGGAACCTTTATTTTTTTATTTTCAAATATTATTAAGTTTTCCTTATTTTATTCATTTATTTGTTTTTTTTTTCCTGGCTTTTGTAATTATATCTTGCTTCGAAATTCTGGATATCCATCGTCACTATCTGAACACAAATCAAAGTGATAAATTTCGCTTCACTTAGTAATCAATTCTCCAAGATATTTCCAACTGGTTATAAATAGTTTCTGATGAATTAAATCAGGGGGGCGAATGTGTTTTTTTTACTTAAAGTTCTAGGTTTTGGACTATAACAATACTACGGTATAAATTATAATATTATTCTTTTCAATCAATAGGCCCCTACACGGTCAATAATATTGTCAATATTGGTATTGTCAATATACCATCAATACTCGTGCTAACCGGTCTCAATGCTTCATTACCTTACACGATCAATATTATTGTCAATATTTTTGACAATAACTTTGCTCAGTACTTTCTACTTCTGCCACTAGGAGAGTGAATGTACGTGGTTTTACTCGGTTTTTAGCTGGTTTTTTCCCTTCCAATAAAAGAATAATCGTACAAAGGCTTGCGTAGCTATTATTTCGGCATTTGCCTACTACTCGTCAAGTGAAACGCCAAACACTGGATGAAAGAATGGTTGAAGTAGAGAGATGAATATTCTCATTTAGTACTTTTGAAGGAAATCGGCCTCTGCGACGTTGAAGATTTCAAGAACTACTTTCGAATGGATGAACCTACCTTTAACAAACTGTTACAGATGGTTGAACCATTTTTGAAAAGACAGGACAGAAATATGAGAGAAAGTATAAGTGTTAGGGAAAGATTAGCCTTAACCCTGAGGTACTTGGCCATAGGAAGAAATTTTGAAGACGAAGTTTTCAGTCTTAATGTCCCGAACAACTATCAGCAAAGCTGTAATAGAAACCTATGAAACCTTTATATATGTCCTTGAACCTACAAGACTTTGAAAAAATTACAATCACCTTTAAAAAATGTATGATTGAAGTTTTATTTTAATATACAAATCTTTCCCAAGAACTTCCACTGGATCGTGTTTTGAACTGAACTGCAATGAAGGGGCTCTTTAATTGACTATATGAAATGTATGTTAATCAGAAAAATAAGATTAAAAAATTACAATCATCTTTAAAAAATGCATGATTGAAGTTTTATTTTAACACACAAATCGTTCCAAAGTACTGTAATGTAATGGTGTGATGTGTATTTGTACTACGCTGGTAGGCTGTGTAGCTCGAGCGGTTTTGTAAAAGGGTTTGTAAGTATGTTTGATTTAGAAGTGTTAGTAATAATCAAGAAAGTACCACTGATTATAAAATAAATATATTATTCTCTACGCTATTTAAAGTATTTTACAATATCACAATTATAAATCAGATGTTTATCTAGAATAAAGGCAAATATCTATCACTGGCACTGAGCGATTCCTGAAGGGTTCTGTTCTGGCTTTGGAAGCAGAATACAGACTTAGTTGTTTGAAGGCTGAGTGCATACTACTCTTTTGAACTGTATTATTTGAAAGCTGAAGGCAGACTCTTCGAAGGAATTGCTCTCTCCCTAGCAGGGGAATTTTCTTGTACAAAAGAATTAACCTAACGGGATTTTTGTGCCTTTGTTTTTCTAATAGCAATGACCTAGATTGTAGTATACCTGACTCTAAAATACACTCTTTTTGAAGGTAAATTCACAGTTTAATATATTAACAAAATTAGATTTTTGATACTATAAAATATTCTATACTATTTTTAAAAACTATTATTTTTCTATTTCGTTCTTCCACTACAGTACCTTTGTATGTAAGGTATTGTATCACTGTTGTTGAGGTTAGTTTCAACGTTGTATAAAACAACTGAACTGAGTATTGATGGAAATATTGGCGCTGCTCCTATACAGTCAATATTATTGTCAATATCCCGTCCAATTTTCAGAATTGATACACGAAAATCAGAAAATCCGGATTTCATCAATACTCTTGTCAATACCGACCGTCAATACAATTTTGTCACTTACATGGTCAATATTATTGTCAATATCCCCTCCAATTTTCAGAACTGATACACGAAAATCAGTAAATCCGGATTTCATCAATACTCTTATCAATACCGACCGTCAATACAATTTTTTCACCTTACATGGTCAATATTATTGTCAATATCCCCTCCAATTTTCAGAATTGATACACGAAAATCAGTAAATCCGGATTTCATCAATACTCTTATCAATACCGACCCTCAATACAATTTTTTCACCTTACATGGTCAATATTATTGTCAATATCCCCTCCAATTTTCAGAATTGATACACGAAAATCAGTAAATCCGGATTTCATCAATACTCTTATCAATACCGACCCTCAATACAATTTTTTCACCTTACATGGTCAATATTATTGTCAATATCCCGTCCAATTTTCAGAATTGATACACGAAAATCAGAAAATCCGGATTTCATCAATACTCTTGTCAATACCGACCGTCAATACAATTTTGTCACTTACATGGTCAATATTATTGTCAATATCCCCTCCAATTTTCAGAACTGATACACGAAAATCAGTAAATCCGGATTTCATCAATACTCTTATCAATACCGACCGTCAATACAATTTTTTCACCTTACATGGTCAATATTATTGTCAATATCCCCTCCAATTTTCAGAATTGATACACGAAAATCAGTAAATCCGGATTTCATCAATACTCTTATCAATACCGACCGTCAATACAATTTTTTCACCTTACATGGTCAATATTATTGTCAATATCCCCTCCAATTTTCAGAATTGATACACGAAAATCAGTAAATCCGGATTTCATCAATACTCTTATCAATACCGACCCTCAATACAATTTTTTCACCTTACATGGTCAATATTATTGTCAATATCCCGTCCAATTTTCAGAATTGATACACGAAAATCAGAAAATCCGGATTTCATCAATACTCTTATCAATACCGACCGTCAATACAATTTTTTCACCTTACATGGTCAATATTATTGTCAATATCCCCTCCAATTTTCAGAATTGATACACGAAAATCAGTAAATCCGGATTTCATCAATACTCTTATCAATACCGACCGTCAATACAATTTTTTCACCTTACATGGTCAATATTATTGTTAATATGCTAAGGTATTGTCAATATTATTGACCGTGTAGAGGCCGTTTAATTAACCGTGTAATCATTTAATTAACCAGAATAAGCTATTAGTAAAAATTCGTAAAAATTGTCTTGTTAAGTGGAAATTCTTAGGGCAGAAACACACGATAATAAGGCCGATTTTTTTTTGCAAAATAAGGGAAGAAAACAAATTAAATGATTCGCTTATTTACCAAGGGGTAGATTTAGTGGTGATAACTCCTTCTTCTAATCTCCACAATTTCATTTATTCATCATTCATTTGGATAAAATAGAACGTTTCGATCTAATGAGGTTATCTTCATGTTGTTTATATTTCTCAAGATTTATCCTGTCACAGGACTTCAAAGAATAGACCTTGTTTTTCAATTATGACAAGCCAAAAGGAAATATAACAAATAGATTGCATATAGTTGAATTTTATGGCTGTTTGATGTAATATTAATTTGTTTCAGCGTTGTAAGAATATGAACCTCTTCACAGTCTTTTTAATTATAATTATCTTGAAATCAATTACATTTATTCCCGACACTCTGCGTGTCATTATCAAGGGAAAGTCAATATTTCAATATCTATTTACATCTGTATTGGGGAGACGTGATTATTATGTAGAGTTAATTTCCAGTTTCAAGGTATATCTCTAAATTTTGCTAAATTAATTTATTTGTAACTCTGTTGTTACTAGTCGTAATTATGATGAATAGTTGTGTAGTTAAACAATTTTTTTCACCTTAAGACTGGTTGTATTAAGTTCATTTGGATTTTTGAATTTGGGACCACGTGGTACCAATTCGTTTTTTCTATATACGAATATTATATAGAAACCGGAATATTAAAACTGGAACCAACCACATATATGATAATATTAAAACTGGAACTTAAATTAAAAATAAATTCAATTAAATATGTTAAAAAAATTAAAAATAATTAATTAACCATAACATAGACATATGATAACATAGACATTTGATAACATAGACTTACACAGAGTAAATTTAGTTGATACACTCAATATACAAGATACAATTTAGTTGAGAGTATCAACTAAATTTGCTGTATACAAGTCTATGTTGTCACACTGTTTTGTCAAAAACATCCTGATGATGGGCGAACTCCCGAAACCGGTTGATGACGACAAAAAGTAGCAGGATATCATGGAAAATATCTCTGATAACAAGAAAAAGATGACCTAATTAGATGGAAACGTCCTATTTTGTTCAGTAAACGAATAAAATAAATTCTGTGACGATTAGAATGATTTGTTGTCACTCATAAACTTCTGTTAATAAGAAATTCAATCTCAGTAATACCAGATTCATGAATAAATTGATTCACGTTTTTTGATACACAAGAGTTTATACCCAAGTGTTCCATCCAGTGTTGTCGTTTGCTGCGAAATTCTGGACAACCATGAGGTATGATTTGGAAAATAATGGAGATGAAGAAATGATATTGACTTAAATAGTATGGAAAGAAAGATATTGTGGATGAACTAAAGAAGTCTTAACAGGCATTGTTTGAGCAGAGCTCTGCGACCTGTTCTTGAATAGCAGGACGTGTAGAGACAAGCAGACCAAGCTCTGAAAGCGAGATCCAAGTTATCTGCAGTGTCATCACAATTCGAAGGCTGGCCTGGGGTTGACAGGAAAATCTGGACGTATACATATTGACAGATACCCACCTTGTGGATTTGAAAGATTGCTGTGTGGATGAAATAAGTGAAATATATTGACTCATTAAGAAAGAATCGTTCACTGAGTGAATCTAAATAAGATAGCAGGATAATCCTGGGAAAACTGGGGAAAACGTTCCTTTAGGAACAGGTGGATTAACTACTTCTTGAGAAATCTTCTCCGTTGATGTGTCATCAACAACACAGCCATCCTCGTTTGCTGGTTTGGAGTAGTGGTTATGAGTATGGACTTGTAACTGGGAGATCCCAGTTCGAGCCCCGAGTATTAACTGCTACATTTATATTTGTTTAAAAAATGTTATTAGTAAAGTATTTGTTTCCGCCTCCGTCCACTACAAATAATATGGTTTTTGATCATTTGTTTCGATGCTTTGGAATACCTTGTCTACTAATTTCTTCTTTTGAATGTACAGTGTTGCAGAAATTAGATGGGAAGGTGATTTTTCCCGTTTCTGGATTTGTAGGAGCAGTGCCGTTACCGAGTTCGAGTAATTGTCTTGGAAATATGACAGCTGTTGGATCGTTTTGAAGTGGAACTCTCATATTCGTTGTTAAATGAATTTTTTTTACTGTGCTCCAAAGAGTTGAATATTTCAAGCAGGCATGCAATTCATCAGCCGGTGTTGAACAAGGTATCACTGGAAGCGTTTGCTTGAAGTCACCGGATAGTAACACCAATGCTCCAGTTTAAGAGCTGAATGCGCTGTTCTACCTCCTTTCATCAACGTAGCAGCAATTCCTTGAAGGAGCAAGCGCTAACGTAATATGGCCATTTGAACGGATTTTAACTCAGAATTTCCCGTTTCCGTGGGAACTTCAGAATAGAGGTACTTATAAGTAGTTGAGAAAGAAGTTCAGAGAGCACGCAATCATCGCAACAACGCGTCTGAGTCTGTCTATTTCTGCTAACCTCACGAAACGCTCGGAATTTCCCGTTTCCATGGGAACTTCGGAGTAAAATGTATATATAAACACTATCATATAGAAATGTAACGTTGTGTAAAAATTTCAAGTCAACCCATCGATTACTTTTCGAGTTTTGCAGCCACAAACATACGGATGCTGGATTTTTATATATAGAGATTGTATTTAGAGGGGTAAGAGAGTGAATATAAACATCATTGTGTTGTGTGTAATTATAATATTTCGTTGATATGACAAGCTTATTAACGTTCTGAACGTTTTTTAATTATTACATTTTTACTTTTTAAACTTTGTAGGCACAATTTGTGGGAGAAAGGAAAAAAAAATGAACGTAAAATATACTACGCGTTATCTATTTTTAAACACAATAAATAATTCATATAAGTTGATCTTTAGTATCGTATAAATGCTTTTACGAAAAACACAAGTTAAATTCTTGACTTTATTTCTAGTATTTGGTATATATATTTTGAAAATGCTTTTAATACTAACAAAAGTTTATATATATATATGTGTTTGTGTCTGTGTGTGTTTCTAGAATAGGAACGTATTTATAGAGGTCACCCCATTTTAGTTGTCAATTATAAGTTATTTCTCCTTTAGTAAATACTAATTCATGTCTACACTTAACTATGGTCGATAGTGGCAGTTATATTCGTATACTCTTCTATTACAGTAACGTTGTATGACCTATATACACATTTAACAACGGTATAGAAGGAAGTGTGCTCTCTTCCATGAAAATTAATTCTCAATCTGTTAGGCAAGCGTGACAATAATACATCGAACATTTTTTGCTCGTACATGTTTCTATTGCATTAAATATTCAAATCTATCAGTTTTTTTTTTTTTTACTTGCTCTTACTCCTAGTAAGAGGAAGTGTTGTAATCGTGCCAAATTTTCGATATCGAGTTTTCACCGGAAATATCCGTTTTTTGGGTCCCCTGAGTCCAAAAAAGTGGTTTCCAGAAAATGGTTTATGTGTGGATTTGAACAACATAACTCAAAAACGAAAATTCATAAAAAGTTCTCAAACTTGATATTTCGTTTAGGTTATCACCATGGTCAAAATTCGTCAACCGGAAGCACCACTTTACTAAATTTTTTTTTTTTTTCACATTATTGCGATTTTCTCAAAAATGGCTCCGACAATTTTCTTCAAACTTGTTATATCAACAAAACATACAAAAATCTACAACTTTTATTTATAACATTTCTCCGGAAAAGTTTATTTAAGAGCACTTTTGAGGGAAGGTAGGGGGTTAGGTTTTCCTCTAAAGTGCTATTTTTAGTTTACTATAAAATTCTGTCATCTAAATAATATTAATTTGAATAAAATGTGTTGTTAAAATTCGGAGTTTGAAAAAAAAAAATCAGGCGACCGGAAGTGCGTTTTTACTGAAATGCATTTTTTTTTTCAGTTTTCTGGTATTTTCTCGAAAACGGCATCAAAATTTTCTTTAAAAACTAGGAATATGAACTACACATATAAAGAGCTACAACTTTTACTTGAAACATTTCTCCTGGTAAAGTTTTAAGGGGGCATTTAAGGGTGCTTTTGGGTGAAGTGTGGTGGGGTTATGTTTTTTTTTCTCCCAAGTACTATCATAGTTAATTATACAATTCTACAATACAAACTAAATTAATTAGAAATTAATATATGGCTTAAAATTCTAAGTTTCAAGAAAATTAGTTAACCGGAAGTGAGTTTTTACTGAACAGTTTTTTTTTTTTCCAGTTTTCGACCAACTCCAACGAATTTCATTAAGTTTGATAAAATACACTATAAAATTTGTCAATTACAATTTTGAAAACTGAAGTAAGAGAAAGTTGTGTGAGTGTTTCACACCAGGATTTTTTATTTAATTTTCTCTTATGCTTATCAGTTATATAGATAAGAAGAGTAATTATATTAGTATTAGAATCATCGAAAATATTTGAAAATATCTCGAATCAAATGAATTTTTTTTTTGTTTTTTTTTTTGAAATAGAAATTTGTGAAAGAAAAATATTTTTTACTAATAATCTATCAAATAATAATAAAAAAGATATTATTTATACAATATGTTTTATACAAAATATAAAATCGTCAATGTATAAATTGAATGATAAGATCTTATAACCATGGTATATATACATACATACATATATACAAGGTTGAGAACGTATTTCATTAAAACGACCTTAAAATTGTTTATAACAAACATTAATATAATCTTTACTAACAATAATTTACTCACTCATTCGTATCCTGTTTTTAGTTTGATAATTGTTGTCAAGTTTGATTGAAATTATCTTTAATTTAATTTCAGGAAATATAAAGTCGCTCTACTTAACATTTCTTGATATAAAATTGAATCTAATTCCAATAACTCTGTCTAATTAAATAATCAATATTGAAGAATTAAATTTAATTATTAATTAGTCCCAACGTATATATATCATCAACTAAATAGCCTAGATGGTTGAAAAATTTTCCCGGCACAACAAAGTTCGGCTAGTATGGCTGCTGGAGCATAAGGGGATTACAGGGTAACGAAATAGCCGACCAACTGGCCAAGGAGGGAGCGAATACTCCCCTCTATGGGCCGGAACCTGTTCTGAGAATAGCCAAAATTATGGCGAAGGCGTCTCTGAGAGAATGGACTCGTCTGAGACCATAATCGTCACTGGAGGCTAAGTACTGGGGCGAAATACGGCAAAATGGTCATGCCAGAGCTGTGTAGAAGAAGAACCAGAGACACACTGGGTCTAAGCAGATATCAGATTTCTCTGATAACAGGCCTGTTTACTGGTCATGGTAGGTTCAAGAAACATCTGCACAAGGTGAGATTGGTGGATCCAGAGCCCTTGTGTAGAATGTGTCAGAAGGTAAGGAGGGGTCCTGGATCTCATGTAGATGGGGGGGGCTTTCTCTACTAGGTACTGAGGGGTTAGCACAATAAGCCTCAATGGGAGGCTGCAGTGCCTGGGTGTGAGGCCCCCCCTGCATCATTCTAATTCTAATTCTAAACATTTCTTGATATAAAATTGAATCTAATTCAATAACTCTGTCTAATTAAATAATCAATATTGTAGAATTAAATTTAATTATTAATTAGTCCCAATGTAAAGATATCATCAACTAAACTGCCTAGATTGTTGAAAAATTATACTGTACAATCCTGAGAAAATATATAAAATTTCGGTGAAGTTCTGGAAGCAAAAAAAAAAGAAACAAAAAAAAATAACTTCAAGTTCATTAATCACTAAATTCTGCAACTATCTTTCCAATTAGTTGCTAGAAATTAATCATTTCTTGAAGTCAAAACGTTGATTTTTTTGTTCTAAAGTCAGGAAATCAACATTTGCATCCATCAATATCAGTTTTAATGAAAAATAGAAAGATAGTGGTAAACTTAATTTTATTTACCTATCTTATTATTATTATTATTATTATTATTATTATTATTATTATTATTATTATTATTATATTATTATTATTATTAGTATATTATTTATTATTATTATTATTATTAGTAATCCTGGAGAATTGAAGGTCATGGTCAGCAAAGCCAACTCCAGGGAACAGAAGATGGCTATTGTAGAGCTTTGCGAACGGGCGGCAAACGAATTACTGAAGTCCTACCGCATTAAGATTGGTTGGATCTGCTGCAGAATACGGCGAAGAGTAACTGTGACACGCTGCTACGCTTGTTTTGGCTTCGGTCACCGGCAGATGGACTGTAAGGGACCCAACAGAAGGGAGCAAGGCGTCTGTATACAGTGTGGTGAGAAAGGGCATATAAAGAAGGAGTGTAAAACTGACCCGAAGTGTTTTCTCTGTGAGGAAAAGGATCTGGCCCCCGAATTACTAAAGCATGTTGCCGGATCAGGCGGGTGCAGGACTTTTAGACAAGCCCTGGAGAAGTCGCGTAGGAACCGCAAGCTATGAAGATACTTCAAGGAAATCTGCACAGAAGTAGAACGGCAGATGCTTTACTGGAGCAGATTAGGTTAGATAAGGGGTCCGACTTGGTGATCATTAGTGAACAGTATCGGAACAAAGACGGGCCAGGATGGCATGTCGACACCATCGGTACTGCTGCCATTTGGATTCCAGATACGAGCAGAGTGTCTGTTGTAAAACATGGCGCCGGACGAGGATACGTGTGGGTGAAGTGTGCTGGTATTGCTTATGTGAGTTGTTACTTTACTCCGAATGAGAGCATCCACGATTTCCGGGGACACGTTGATAGATTAGAAGACGACGTGAGGGAGATGGGATGTGCTGTTGTAATCGCTGGAGATTTCAATGCTAGGGCACTGGAATGGGGCATGCCTACAACAAACGCTAGAGGAAGATATATCCTTGAGATGGCAGCCAGGCTAGGACTCTCTGTAGCTAACACGGGAAATACGTCCACGTTTAGAAGGCCTGGATACACTGAGACTATTCCGGACATTACCATGGTTTCAGAATCAATTGTGAGGTATGTTGAAAACTGGAGAGTAATTGAAGATTATACTGGTAGTGATCATCAGTACATCACCTTCGGTCTGCGACGTGATCGGCACAGGCGTGCAGTTAACTCCGGGCGAGTGATCGGATGGAACGTAACGAAGATGAGCGAAGAAATCCTGTCGTCAGCCATTGAAAGAGGAAAGGATGCGGTACTGGGCAAGACGGGCCCTCCTGAAGACATCGTCAACGCCACAATGCACCTGATACACCTAGCCTGTGATGAGTCTATGCCAAGGAAAGCTAAACTCTCAGGGAAGAAGTCTGCGGTATATTGGTGGACAGACGAAATTGCGGAGCTCAGGAGGAAATGTCTGCGCCTCAGACGTAGAGCCACCAGAGCTAGAAGAAGGAACAGGAGCGAGGCAGTTGCAGAACAAACTGAGTTCAGGCAGGCAAGACAAGCTCTCAAGCGCGCTATCATCAGAAGTAAGCAC
This sequence comes from Triatoma infestans, assembly GCA_011037195.1. Classification (NCBI taxonomy): domain Eukaryota; kingdom Metazoa; phylum Arthropoda; class Insecta; order Hemiptera; family Reduviidae; genus Triatoma; species Triatoma infestans. The sequence goes on from JAAEAF010002341.1 coordinate 54,399, forward strand.
CATAAATGGGAAGATTTAAGACGGGATGTTAATAATGACCCGTGGGGACTGGGTTACAAGATTGTGATGCGCAAACTAGGATCCCAGTTACCGACACCCAAGATGGATGCTGAGCAAATGGACAAAATAGTGGATTCTCTGTTTCCGACCCACTCACTGAGGAGCCGAGAGCAATGTCTTGCTCCACCAATAGAGGAAATACCCCTGTTTGCGGATGAGGAACTCAAGCTGGCTTCTGGTTCTCTTCAGAATAGGAAGGCCCCAGGGCCAGATGGTATCCCTTCTGAAGCATTGAAGGTGATCGCACGATCATGTCCGCAGCTATTGCTAAATATGTACAACCGCTGTCTTGAGACCGGAGTTTTTCCGAAAATATGGAAAATCCAGCGGCTAGTATTGGTTAGCAAAGGAAAGGGCGATCCGAGTTCTCCATCATCGTACAGGCCTTTGTGCATGTTGGATACGGCGGGGAAACTCTTGGAACGACTTATTAAGTTACGACTGACTGCTGCCATTGAACAGTCGGGCGATCTGTCCGATAGACAGTACGGCTTTAGGCGAGGTCGGTCTACAATCGGGGCTATAGAAAAGGTGGTGAAAACTGTCCACACGGCACAGCAGGGTAACCACTACTCTAGAAGAGTTGTGCTACTTGCGACACTGGATGTTCGCAATGCATTTAACTCGGCGAGGTGGACCGATATGCTGGCAGCGCTGGCTATAGATTTTCGAATACCGAAGTACCTTCTCCGCATGGTAGAGAGCTATCTGTGGGACAGGCAGCTGAGGTATGAATCTACGGACGGAACCCGGTGTAAAGAGATCACAGGAGGGGTGGCTCAAGGATCTATCCTGGGCCCCGATCTGTGGAATATATTTTACGATGGCATTCTGCGACTGGAAATGCCGGATAGTGCATTCCTGGTGGGGTACGCGGATGATGTTGCTGCTGTGGTTGTCGCACGGGATACCGAAGACTCCCAGATAAGGTTGAGCCAAGTAATGAGACGGGCGAGCACTTGGTTAGAGGAGCATGGCCTGAACTTGGCGATGGAGAAAACGGAAATAGTTCTGCTTACCAGAAGGCACATTCCCACGAGTATACAGATACGTGTGGGGGACGAGGTAGTAGTAACGAAGAGCGCTGTCAAGTATCTTGGCATACGCTTGGACACTAAACTCTCGTTCTGGGAACATATAAGGCACTCCTCAGAGAAAGCCGCAAAAGTGACATCGGCGTTGAGCAGACTGATGGCAAATTTAGGGGGCCCGACGGCGAGCAAACGGCGACTTCTGATGTCAGTCACAAATGCTATACTTTTGTATGGGTGCGAAGTTTGGGCTGACGCGCTTAAGCAAGAAAAATACCGGAAGCAGATGGCATCGGTACAAAGAAGAGGTGCTCTAAGAATCGCTTGTTCTTACCGGACGGTCTCAGAGCCGGCAGCTCTGGTGGTGGCTGGAGTGACCCCAATCGACCTGATGGCTCAGGAGCGGAAGATGGGACATGACCTGAGGAAAGAACTCGGTGGCAATGAGGCGAGAGCAACAGCCAGGGATTATACCATTCGGTCCTGGCAGGAACGGTGGCGTACGGATAGCCGAGGAAGGTGGACAGCGAAGCTGATTGCAAGCCCAACTGATTGGGCGGAAAGAAGGCATGGCGAGGTAAACTACTACCTTACCCAGTTCCTTACGGGACATGGGTATTTTACCTCGTATCTTTATAGGATGGGGAAGGTGGGTGATCCGTCATGTCTTTTCGGGGATTCAGCTCTCGATGACGCCCACCACACTTTCTTCGAATGCGAAAGATGGGCCGTTGAGAGAAACGGTCTGGAACAGGAGTTAGGCCGTTTGACACCCGAGTCCATCGTGGAGTCCATGCTGTCCTGCAGGGACTATTGGGTGAAGGTAGCGTCTTTCGTCGAGATGGTCCTGCGGCGGAAGAAACAGGAGCTAGACCAACGCCTACAACCGTTGGCATGAAGTAGTACCGAGGGAGAAGGAGCCTGAAAGGGCTTAATACGAGGCACCACCCTGATGTAATGCGATAAGTGGTCCCAGGGTGGGTTTCAATGCCTGTAAGGAGGAGTTTGGGTTTTTTAGTGGGTGAGAGTCCCACATATCTGGGAACACTATCCCCAGATGTGCATAATGCATTTTTACCCCTCCCGAAAAAAAAAAAAAAAAAATTATTATTATATATATTATTATTATTATTATTATTATTAGTTATTATTATTATTTATTATAATTATTATTATATTATTATTATTATTATTATTATATATTATTATTAGTATTATTATTATTATTATTATTATTCTTATTAGTATATTATTATTATTATTATTATTATTATTAATTATTATTAATATTATTATTTTATTATTATTAGATATTATTATATTATATATTATTAATTACTTATTTATTATTATAGTATTATTATTATGTAACTGGGACTGGGTGCCTATGACGCGGGACTAAGCTTATGTGGCTCTTATCCCCCCCCCATTCTTTCCCCCTAATTACTCCCCCCGGTATCTACCGGTTTGTCTACAGTATCCTAAAATATCGTTCAGCTCCAACTCTTCCTGGCAGTCCTGCGAGAGTGATGCCCTCTCAAATACGCGAAACTGGGACACTGACATAAATAGTGATACACCGTTTCCCTAACTCCATCATCACTGTTCTGACATATGTGACTAGACGTCCTCCTTAAAATATGCAAATGACTAGACACCCATGTGTGTCCAGTCACTACACCCACCAAGGTGCTCAGTCCTATCCTACTAAAGAGGAGGTAGTCTAAAGCCCCCTACCTAGTCCCTTTGATAAATCTTTTAGCCTGGCACCCCTGCAGATCCTCCCAGCATTTCTCCAAAACCCTCGTCTCCCAAAGTCTAATCTGACTATCGCAGAACCTCTTAGTGACGGCAAGCGCTGACAAGGGACCACAAAAATGTAAAGAGAATCCCTCCCTAGCCAGCCGATCCGCCCTCTCATTCCCGCATGTCCGGGTACCCAGTAGAGCTACACTTTGCCCCTCTGAACTAAGGTATTAAGCCTTTTCCTACATTCTCCCACCAATTTCGAACTCTAAAACGGCTTGCTCAAAGCCCTCAGCGCGGCGTGACACTTAATCATCTTAACTTTGATTGGCAGCCAGTCATCTATCTACCTAAAGAAAAAAAAAGCTTCACGATAAAGTTACCGAAATTCTGCAAATGTGGAAACAGGCTTCCACAAGCTATCTACTATCTACGGGTGGGTGCCATAAGCTCAGACTTGGTTCTATTCAAGATCAATCCCTACAGCTATGTATTTTGTAGTTAATATTTGATCTCACAAAATTTTTTTCATAGTCATTTGTAAAAAATACAATAGTTAAGATACAAAACATTTTTTAATATTAAACAATATGATTCACCGGTTAGTCATCTCATTTAGATAAAAGTATTCTTAATGTATACCACTTATTAGTACATCCGTTCTTTAAAATGAGCTGTCCAAATAAGATGAAAATGGTAACTACAATAATATAGTCATAAAATATAATCTTCTTTTTTAAAAGAATTCTGGCCATGTAATTATGCAATGAATGTAACTATAATAAATAAGAAAAATACCACATAATATATGCATAATATTGTAAATTCCTTTAAAAATAATATGTTTGGTTTATTCTACATCAAAATAGTTCTTAGAAAAACTGGTATGAGCAGATTACATAATAATTATTCTAATTGCTGTGACAAAAATCCCTTATCCTGGGTATTTACAGGAAATATCAGTATTAAAATTTCTAGAATATAGACGAGATAATATTCATAAAAAAAAATAAAATGTTTGTGTCCCCAAATTATTTAGAAACAGTGGGGATAATAAAGCTGATTGTTTTTTTTTTTCGAGAAAAATGATGTAAATATTTACTACATTAACTACAGTAACATTTTTTACTAATGTTATTTGGGTTCTCTTCAATGCAGTTAACGCTGTCTACTGGGCTACAATGTAACTAAATTAAAATGACTACCTACACCAAGGGTGCCTACCAGCATGTGTAACCTCAATAAAGATATTTATGTTCGAAAAGATTAAATAAAATTTGTTTGTTTTATAATAATTGTATTTACTATGAAGTGAGAATATTATTATTATTATTATTCAAGGAAGGGGAGGGCAGAACCCTACGCAATCCAAAGCCTCCCTGGGCCTTCCCCTTAAAGAATAACAACTACTGGGTCTGGAACAAAAGTCCAGGCCCAGATTTTACCCATCTAAGTTTCACCACAGACCGAACAAATCGGACCAAAACCTTAAAAAGGACATAGCTTAAGTTCCTCTACCGATATCCTATTCCGGCCGAAGGTCCTAAACATAATCTCCTCACAGCCCAAACAATCCGGACATTAGATGTATGGGGTGTTTCCTCCTCCGTCTCATAAACTCTACAAAAGGGGTCAGGCATGAGTCCAGTTGTATAGAGATGTCTCCTTAAGCCATAATGCCTAGTGAGGAAGCCAACCAGATGCCTGAGAGAGGTCCGTGAAAGATATCGGATCCTGCTACTCAAAGCTCCGTCCGGAACCCCAATGAGCATCTTAGACTGCCGACAAAACACTCATCCATAAGGATCCACCAACAGCAGGCTTGGGGCTAATGAAAGTGAGAGAGGAGCCTAATTTGGCAAACCTATCCACCGCCTCATTCCCAAAGATTCCCATATGACCTGGAACCCAGGCCAGAAGCACATCCTTCAGTGAAGAAAGATCTTCCAGTAATAATAAGAATAATAATAATAGTACTTTATTAATTAAATGATTACAATTCATACATAGAAGAAAAGATTAACAGACTACTGATCGGCATGGATAAACATCCGTCAGCCGGAGTCGTTAATACAAATGAAAAAGAAAAACAAAACTTAAACAATGTATGTTTTATGCATAATTCAATTTTAATTTACATTTCCTAAACTTAAAAAAATAATAATAATAAATGAATAACTACATAAGTAATGAAATAAATACACCAATCGAAATTATATATACAAATGAAAAGAATAAAACGAAAGAAGAAGAAAAAAAAACAAAAACTGGAATTAATTAAAATACACACATAAATACAAAGTATATGTATGAAAAATAGAAAATTTAGGTTAGGTAGGTAAATTAAAAGTTGAACTCCTGTTTCAGTTCATAGCGGTAATTCCAGGCATGTCGAGCATATTTTATGAGGGCGAGACAATTATTACTATTCAGCAGAACTATGAGGTAAGGTCTTGTCAACACTCTCTGACCAAGATAAAGAATGCGCAATTCAGAGAGAATACTACATTCTGCTAAGAAGTGGAAAACATTTTCCACAGACCGAGAATTACACAAAGAACACAGTGTAACATCCCTTTCTATCCAAGGAGTGTAGTTCAGTTCGCACCTGAGTTTAAACAGCAAGCGAAGTTCGCCTAAAATTAAACCACAAGAGTTATCACTTACTAAACTGCACATTGAGTTAAAATTGCGGTTCCGTTCTACATAAATAAAAAGTGTGTAAAGCCCTCACTCCTCCTCACACTTTCCTCCCGGTAGGCCGACTTTATTTTATCCAGTAATGGAAATATCTGACCCTTCCAAGTAGAAACATCAGTAGTCGGGTCAAAACTAGATGAGAGATCTTCCAGTTTTTTAGAACATTCCAACACCAATCCGGAAGTGAAGACACATGAGCTAAGCGCCTTCAACGCAGCCTGGCAGTCTGAGCAGATACAAACACCTTTTAAATTAGTGTTACGCACCGTCTGATCCAAAATACAACAAAGAATTGCATAAACCTCAGCCTGGAAAACGGTACCCCACTCACGAAGAGGCACCACTGAAGTGAGAGTAAGTTGTGTGAGTGTTTCACATCAAATCTTTTTTTTTTTTCGTAAGAACAGGTATGTATTTCTTGTGAAAACTCAATTTCGAAATATTAATGAAGAAAATAATTCTTCCTCTTAACAGTAATTGTGATTGCTGAAAGTAATTAGTCTTCGCCTATTAGAAGTGGTTAATCACATGTCGTTGTTTGAATTTAATTGCCAGCGGATTGTTCGTCAAAGGGAATAACTACGTAATCATGTACTAACTGCTATTAGCTGAATTATATTATTAGGAATGTAACGACCTTTGTTTTTTATTTCAATTTTTTCGTGTAGTATCAATTGAGAAATTTTTTTTTTTAAATATTCAACATTAACACCTATCTTGATAAAAATAAACCTATAATTTATTTTATTGCATATTTTTATTCTATAAAAAAAATAAATTATTTGAACACAATAAAATATTTTTTTGTTTGTAATATAACCAATATCAATTCAATTACGACAATCAACGCTGCCTGGCGAACAGCTAAAATAGCACTACCTGTGTCACATTATTAAGGCAAACGAAGCTTGTCGGAAATAACCGAATATGACCTTGACACTGCGATAGCAGACAGCTATTGGGCAGCGAATACTTGATGAAATTTAATTCTTTTTTAAAATTAGATTTATTAATGGTAATTAAATAATAATTATGCAAGGACTGTTATGCTGTAATTAATTTTAATCATAAATTTAAAAAATTAATTTTTTTAGTTATTTTCTGGGGGTGCTGCAGTGTTGTAGTGCTTACGCACCAGCCGCCATTGCCGCTAGCTCAGTGGACCAGTATCATCATTTTACATAGTAATTATTGATAAATACCACCGGTTGATCTCAAAACTTATCCTATTCATTTGTCCATTGTTATATGTGTATATTTAATATATTATATAGTATAGGTAAAGCTAGGAGAGATGACGGGGGGGTAGGAGAGAAGACGCAGGCTTTACTTCTCTTGTTTGCCACCACGTGGCGTCATGGAAGTTAGTCCATGAGTAGAGAGATCAGAAGCGAACGTGTTGCGAAATTCTTCAGTTATTTTGTGTGTTCTTCTGTGTTTTACGAATAATTATTTGCATCAGCAATATCTAGTGAATACCTGAATTTTCATAACGCTTAGTAATTTTTTTATTTTTTTATATTCTAGATTAATTGCAATTGTAATGAAAGATTTCCTGCTGTCGTTAAAGTTGGACTCGTAGACATAGTGTTTGCCAAGTTTCATGTCGATCAACCATGTTTCCATCGAGACGGCCAAATATAGTGGATTAGTATTTTGTTTCTGGAATAAATGAGAATGTCTTTATTTTGAAAAATAACATCTTTTTGTAGATAATAGTAGTTGATATATGTTTTATAAGCGTTACCTCTTTAATATATCCCCTATATTTTGATACAGGGCATAACTATGAAATGTGCGTCATATATAATATAATAAAAATTATTATTTAATATATGTAACATTTCCCCGCTATAAGAAACAAAACAAATAAGTATGGTAATAGTAATAATCTAATATAGCGTGAATGTATTTATAGTGTGTGAATGTATTTATTAGCGTGAATGTATTTATTAGAGTGAATGTATTTATTGGCGAGAATGTTGGAGTGAATGATTAGAATAGGTTGCATCTCGGGGCTGAAATAAAATTTATAAAATATTTCAACCCTAATAAGTTTAGTTAAGAGTGTGCAGGAATATTTGTTGAAAGTACTGCACACCCAAATTAGCTTATACATTAAATAGCCTCCTTGGATTAGTTGTTACTTATATACTACTTACATAAGTTGATATGTGTCTAATTAAAAAAAATAATAAAATAAAAATGCTTTTGGTTTTGCATAAATATACCGATTTAGTAGGATAAGAGATGGCACAAATAAGATTCCACACTCCCTCTCGTCGATTAGTTTGATGGTATAAGAGGGGATGTGTGGAAAAAATCGTCTTAATCTAGTGCTTCACCCTACCTTGCTGTGCAAAGTACTGTTGTGGATGCCAAATAAGATTAACATGTGCCATCCCAGCTCGTGTAGCCACAGATAGAGAGAGAAATAATGTTCAAGGGGCGCTAATGGCCAAGGCAGTCGATGCGCCCAAAAAAAAAAAATAATAATCTAATGAAAAAGTTAAGAGAAAGTAATATGAGTTTAAGATTAAGAAATGTAATTTTTTTTTACTTTCTGTTGCTCCTGGTAAGAGAAAGTATTGTATTTTAATTTGATCAAGGTGACATATTCTCTTCGTATCCATTCCTTCGCCTAGCTCCACTTTGTAATTTTACTTCCCTTGTCGCTTTATTACTGGATCCAAATGTCCACGTATTACTTCCTATTACTCTTGATATTGTGGAAGTATTGTGCTCTGTCAAGTTTTCCAATTTCTTGAGTTTTCACTGAAAATACATGTTTAGAGGTCCCCTGAGTATGAAAAATAATGTTTTTAGCGGATAGTCTGTGCGCGTTTGTTCTGTGAACAAAATATCACAGAAATGAAAACTCTCGGAAGCTCATAATTGATTGTCCCTCTAAATATGGCATTTTAGAATAAAATCCATCAACCGGAAATCATAACTTCATAGACTACTTTTTCAGTGCTTTGCAATTTTCTTGAAAACGGCTCCAACGATTTTCTTTAAGATTCGTATACACTCACATAGAATTAGAATTAGAATGACACAAGGGTGGATTCAAACCCAGGTACTGCACAGCCTATCCGTTGAGGCTTATTATACCAACCCCTCAATACCTAGTAGAGGAATCCTCCCCTCTTCATGAGGACCAGAACCTTCCCCACCAGTCCTTCTTGCAATACGATTTCCTCCGGTCTCAACGTGTCGAAGATCTCGTACCGCAATCTGCCGATTGCAACGCAATCGAACAACAGGTGAGAGGCGTCTCCTTCTCCTCCTAACACAATCTACACAATGGCTCTGAATCAACCAATCCCACCTTGTGCATATGTTTCTTGAACCTGCCGTGCCCTGTAAACAGGCCCTCTTTATCAGATCCGATACCTGCTTAAACCCAGGGTCTCTCTGGTTCTTCTTCTACACTGCTCTGGCATAACCACTTTGCCGTGTTTTGCTCCAGTACTTAACCTCCAGTGACGATTATGTTTTCTCCGAGTCCATCCTCTCAGAGACGCTCTCGCCATACTTTTGGCTATTCCCAGAACAGGTTCCGGCCCATAGAAAGGAGTATTCGCTCCATTCCTGGCCAGTTGGACGGCTAGTTCATTACCTTTAATCCCCTTATGTCCCGGCACCCATACCAGCCGCACTTTGTTGTGCCGGGACAACGTCACCAGGGAGTCTCTACACTCCCTGACTAGGGAAGAAGTGATTCTAGATGCCCCAAGTGCTTTCAGTGCAGCCTGGCTGTCCGAGAAGATGCATAACTCCCTATTCCTAGAGCCTATACGCAAGGTCTCCTCAGCGCAGATCTTGATTGCATAGACTTCAGCCTGGAATACCGTGGAGTATCCACCGAGGGGCCTCTCAATGAGTACCTCCGGTTTAACTCCATATATACCGGCTCCAGTTCCGCAGGCCAATTTGGACCCATTCGTAAACCAGGATCCCCCAGTCCGGCCTCGTTTTTCCTAACTTTTAGCCCATTCCGACCTTGACGTAATGATCACTTGTAAGGGGAGCTCAAAGTGGAATGTTGGACAACCCTCTTTCCCAACCATCTTAAAGATAGGGCCAGGGTCAACCTTCTGTGTTATGTCCAAATGCTTGGCCAGGGAGCTCCTCTGCTTCCACTGGCCATTGTTCATTAGTCTATATCCACTGGCCCTCGCCTCAGCGGAGGTAACCCCAGCATTATACTTCCAATGCTGCCGTAGGGGCACTACAAAATGCCCCCGAAATCAACAGGCACGCCAACCTTTGAACCCCTAATAGGTTCTTTCTCGCGACCTGCTGTTCCGTTTTTGGCCACCACACCACTGCCCCATAAGTGAGGATAGGTATGATGGTCCGCATATAGAGCCAGTGGACCATTTTGGGGGAGAGACCTCATGTTTTCCCCCAGGCTCTAGTAACTCCACAGAGAGACTTCTTTGCCTTATGTGCAACATGCTCTAGATGCGCTTTCCAGGTGAGTCTGGACTCCAAAATGATCCCCAGGTATTTCACCTAACCAGACACAAGTAGTGTTCTTCCAAAGACGTTCAATGTGGTAAAACATTCCACATTCCTTCTTCTGGTAAATACAACCAGAGTGGTCTTAGGGGGGTTGACCATCTGTCCACCCCTCTGCACCACCCTATATCTATATAATAGTAATATTATTAGATTCCAGTTTTTGAAGAAAACTGATTGACCGGAAGTTCCACTTTACAGAACAGATTTTTGGGTTTTTTGGGAGGAATTTTCTCGAAAACGATTATAATTATTTTCTTTCAACATGGAATAGTTAACTGAACGTATATGAAGCTATCAATTTTATTTGAAATTCAAATCTGCGTAATTTTTCGCTCTTCACTTCCCTACTTGCATGGGTTGATAGGTAGGTACTTGTCCCTGCTCCACCTCTACATTTATGCTAGGACACATGAGCCAAATTTGAAGTTTAGAGAACATTTGCCATTTTATACATGTACAATGTCTAACAGAGGTAAGAAAAACTTCTGTGAGGGTTTTACACCAGATATTTTACTTTCTCTTATTCCTGGTAAGAGGAAGTATTGTAATCGTGCCAAATTTTCGATATCAAGCTTTGAAACACTCACACAATTTTCTCTTACTCCTGTTCTCAAAATTATAATTGACAAATGTTATAAGTTTGTGTACCAAATATAACGAAATTCGTTGAAAACTAGAAAAACAGGTCAATAAAAGCGCACTTCCGGCTTACTAATTTTCTTAAAACTTGAAATTTTGGCCAACTATTTATTTCTAATTAATTTTGTTTGGATGATAGAATTCCATGATCAACTATGATACCACTTTAGAGGAAGCTGTAACCCCGCCCCTCCCCTAAAAGTGCCCTTAAACGAATTTTCCCAGAGAAATGTTTTAAATAAAAGATGTAGATCATTGCATGCTTAGTTTATATAAGAAGTTTCAAGAAAATCGTCGGAGCCATTTTGGAGAAAATCGTGAAAAAGTGAAAAGATCATTTAGTAAAGTGTTAAAACAAACTCACTTCCGGTCATCCGATCTTTTTCAAACTCGGAATTTCAACAACATATTTAATTCTAGTTAACATTATTTAGATGATAGAATTGTCAAATAAACTGAAATAGCACTTTAGATGAAAACCTAACCACACCCCTCCCCAAGAAGTGCCCTTAAATGAATTTTCCCGGAGAAATGTTTCAAATAAAAGTTGTAGCTGTTAGTATGTGTAGTTGATATACGAAACGAAAAAACGAAATATGAAAACTAAAAATCATGGAAAGCTAAAACATCATATTCCGTTTAGGTATCACCATGGGATCCGACAGTAAGTAATCTGTCAAATTCCTCAACCGGAAGTACCGCTTTACTGGTATGTTTTTTTTTTTTTTTACTTTTTTGCGATTTCACAAAAATGGCTCCGACGGTTTTCTTCAAACTTTGTTACAACAACTAAACATACAAAAATCGACAACTTTTATTTAAAACAATTTCTCTGGGAAAATTCATTTAAGGGCACTTTTGGGGGAAGGGAGGGGGTTAGGTTTTCCTCTAAATTGCTCTTTCATTTTACTATCCAATACTGTCGTCTAAATAATATTAATTACAATTAAATGTGTTGTTGAAATTCCGTGTTTTTCAGTTTTCTAATATTTTCTCGAAATCGGCTTTAGCGATTTTCTTTAAACTAGGTGTATGAACTACACATATATAAAGAGGTACATCTTGAAACATTTCTTCGCCTAATTTATTTAAGAGGGCTTTTTGGGGAGGAGTGGGGTTATGTTTTCCTCTAAAGTGTTATCATAGTTGATTATACAATTCTACCATCCAAACAAAATTAATTAGAAATAAATAGATTGCAAAAATTCCGACACTCTTTTAAAGTTCTACATTTCTTATCAAAGCGCCTTATTAGTTGTTCTTCTGGCTTGTCCTCGATTTCTCCATTGAACATGAGTGGAAGAAAAATGAACTACTGACGGTTTACAAAAATGCTGCGTCTGCTTGTATTGTATTAAAATTTTTACCTGCTTCGCATTGATGTTTTTTCATTTGTCACAGAGCGTATAATCCTTCCTTCAGTATTGCTCTGCTTGGCCGCAGTTAATTTTGGCGTATGCCGCAAAGTGGCTGAGAATTCCTTGCACTCATGGGATGTGAACAGTGATCGATTTTATCGGAAACGCATATATGTGGGTAACCGAATTGAGCAAATAAACTCTTCCTTTGGGTTTTTTACTGTCCAAGAAGTAGTTATAGCTGTAGGGTAACATCTCTAATCGTGTAGAAAAACCAGGAAGGTTACCAGGAACCAGGAATTGTACTTTAAACAGTAGGTAAGTTACACAACATTGTGAAATTAGACGAAATAATGATTTTTTATATACGTACATTGAATTTAATTATTACTTTTATTATCATATTACTAATTATTAATTATATGGGAAAAATATATTCTCTACGTTTTGTAAAAACCGATAAAATAGTTTGTTGATTAAATACACTATTTACGTTCATTATAGTGTGGTACTTATTCATACATAATTAAAACCATTGAAACGAATATTATTTTAAAAATGTCTTTTTTTTTTTAGTTGTAACACTTTAAAAGATACTGGGGCTATTTATGGTAGTAGCTATTAGTAAACCCCCTAGTGAACTACCCTTAAAACAAAGACCCTCTCTTTAGGAGACCAAAAAAATGTGGTCTGATTTTGTGTTTATTCATTTAACCATACCACACTTGGCTTGTTAACCATAGTTGGCTTGTTTTTACCAGCTATTTAGATAATGGTTAACTAATTGTTGTTAATTCTCTTATTATTCTAAAAAGAAATAAGGGATTTATTTGGTGTTCAATTACATCACTCATAACAAATGGGTAATTTTTTACTTTTTTTATACTGTAATTAAAAATGGACAGTCTGAATTCGAGGAGTTTTTGAATTTTATAAAACTACTTTAAAATACTCACATGACTTTCACGTACTGCAAATGACATAGTTATTATTAACATATTAACTTCAAACTTGGAAGTTTTACTAATAATACTAATTTACTATCTTATAATAAATAACTATTTAATATTTACAATATTACATATTGAGTTCAATCTAGGACAAACTAAAAACGACACTAGAGAGGACCATGATCTCCCAGCTACCCCTCCCCCCCAGAAACCCCCTAAAATCTACCTACTCAGAAAAATGTTTTAAACAAAAGTGATAGGACTATAAGTGTACAGTTAATATATGAAAAAAACTCGGAATCTTTATCGACAAAAATCTATATTAATTATTATTAATATTAATTATAAAAATACTATATTAAATTGTAGGACCTAGAAAAAAACCTATCAAAAAAAAAAAAAAAAAACTGTACGGTATTTATTATAAATTTAAATTTGCCGCTAACAGCGAACAAAATAATGATTTTATTTCGAAGGCGGATTGTACAAATCTATTAGGCTGTGCCGTAATTGTAGAGAGGGGATAACTTATGCATTTTCTATCTCTCTCTCTCTGTAAGTTGCCATGTATGACTCGTTTGAGTAAGTCTCAATGTAATACTCGTACGATTGATTCATGCCAGTTCGGTTGCCCTTAATTGTGAAAATCCAAGTACTACACAATGGAGTATTGTCTCTACGCTGGTTATCTTGTTGATTAAGCGGCTCCGGTTCATCCGACCTACAAGGGCTTATTGTGCAATCACATGGTTGTTACTTCCGGTTGAGTTTCCTGCCGTGCAGCTTCTGGGAGCCCATTTAATTATTATCTACGAATCATCAGCCAAGTAGCAGTGTATGGGTGAAGACTCAAGAGTTCGAGACACATAAGAATTATTTGCCTATTCCTATTTTTCCTCTCCCCTTTTCTCCGATATGGGCTAAGAATGCATGGGTCTTCCAACACTGGCAACCAGGGATTCTACGTTTCAAGTTAAGCGCCATTCCTTGGGCTTATTGAAAGTGATAGTAAATATTTTTGACTCAATTTATATTTTTAATTTTTGCTGTTTTTATTCAACTAAAACCGTTCCGGTGTCTAATTTTTGACTTCCATTTTTGGAGCTATTTCTTGAGAAGTTTGCACACAAAAAGTGAAAAATCCATTCAGTAATATGGTATATTTACGGTTTGATTGATTCCGGCCGAAACCTTATTGTCGGGTCCTCTGGTAGAAATTAAATGAAATGTCAAGTGTGTACTTTCTGCGATTTTGGGGGAAGGGGGTTATGCTGAGCAATTGCAGAAGGGCGGGTGTTGGTGTAGTGGTTATGAGAATGGACTTGTACTAGGAGGTGCTCAGTTCGAGTCCCACGTATACTGCTAAATTTAATTTAGTTTATAAAAGTGTTGCAAAAGTATATGCTTTCGCCCACATCCTGGCACCTAATTTGGTAGTTGGACATTAAACCCGCCTGAAAAATTAGTCGTTACTTTACTTATAGACCAGTATAGGTCTATAAGTAATATCGTACGCCCAGATAGGTTTAATGTGCATATATATAAATAAGTTTCTTTGTTGTCCAGAGAGAAATTAGAGATACTGTTTAGTAGCCTTTTAAGTTGGAGAAAAGAGTCTGTTAAGTTCTGTCTGGAGAGCCTCTGGAAGTCTCTGTATGAGGATTCTAGTATAGTCTTTGATCAATGTAAATTGCAAGACGTTAACTAACAGTAAACAAACTGTAGTAGACTGGCGGAGCAGTAATGCGACGAAGAGTGAAGTTTGCATTTTGAGATTTGTGTAATGGGATCCGAAGAGCGGAGAAGCACACATTAAATGAATCACAAAGTAATAATTCTCTAGAGAGAGTTCGATTCATATAACTAGAGTGACAACAGAAGAGTTCAGGATAGAATAATGACCAGGAGAGTTTACAATGGTACATCCAGTCAGCAACCTACTACCTTCTTATTACTCGGCCAGTCTGTTTCTTTATTATTCTTTCGCTACCTAACTTGTAAAGTCCTTGCAGTTTGTATGTTCTATTCATTATACAGTGTACAGAATATCATCTAGATCATTTCTCTAAAATCCATTCCCTCTAATTCTCTCTCCTTCTCACATCCATTATACTCGTATGTGGTATCATTGAGTTTAATAGCCAAATTTTTCCACCATTTTTCTCTAGAGTTAGAGAAAGTAAAAAAAAAATAATCTGCTTTTAAACACTCACTCGACTTTTTCTTATTGTAATTATTAGGAATATAATTATTAAACTTCGCGTGTTTTATTAGTTACTTTAATATTAAACATAAATGTGGGTGTTTGGTAAGTTATTGTTATTATATTAGTTCTTAGGACATAGAAGGTACGTAAATATGATTACATTGTAGGCAAGCAAGACAGTACATCTATCCCCAACAAAACTAGAAATGACAGTTTATATTTTTTAAGCAATCTACAAATAATCGAGTTTTCTAGTAGTATGTTTGCCAATTAAATTGACAAGTCTGTATATGTTTAAAACTATTGGGGTGAGTCATAAAAAATGACCGTTGTTGTTTTATGCTCTACAGAAAAAAAAATAGCGTTTATATTTTGTTGAACTTTGTCATATTCTTATTTTGCATAAACAAATAGAGAATAAATTTATAAACAATGTTACTCTGGATCGCTTTTAGTTTTGTCGTAGCATTTTTTTTTTTATTTAAACAAGATGACGTTAAAATTTGAAATATATAGTAATATTACGCCATTATTGGAAAAGAAAGTTTTCAGCCGCCGAAGCTACTCGTTTAATGCGGAAATTTGAAGAGGAGGATGCTCTTTTTGAAAGGACAGTGTGTAGGTAGTTTCAGAAATTTAATACCGGTGACAATTAGTCTTGAGAGGATAGCCGGTTTGAGGCGAAAATCACCATTCGATGAAGAAGCTCTGCGGGGTTTACTTGGAGGCTGTACCAACCAAAAGTACTCGGGAGTTGGCAGCAGAACTCGAAGTATTGATTCGGAACTTTGTAGCGAGCAGTTAGAAAGAATGTACGATGTTTTGGCCCAGCGTTGCCCAGGGTTAGTTAACAGAAATAAAGTTTTGTTTCAACAAGATAACGCTCGACCACACATTTCTCGTTACACCAAACAAAAAATTCCAGAATTACAAGGGATTGAGCTTCTCCCCCAGCCTGCTTATAGTCCTTACCTACCACCTTCCGATTACCCTATCACTGGCGCACTATCTTCAAGGAAAAACCTTTAATTCTCTGGACCAGGCTCAAAATGGAGTTGTGGAATTCTTCCCAAAACCCAAAGAGTGATATTGCGAAGGAATTCGGCAGCTAGTCTCAAGATGGAAACAAACCATAGAACACAACGGTGTATATACTTTGAATATTAAAATAAATTGTTAAATAAAATAAAATTATTGTTTTTAAATTTGCAAGAAGAACGGTCATTTTTTTTTATTATGACTCACCCATATAGAATGTGAGTTTAAAGAAAATAGTTTAGGAAATATATTGTGAAAAACTGAAAAAATAGAAAAATCCACAATTATAGTGACTGATTTTAATCCAAACATTTTTTTTTTGTTCATTTTGGATTCATGATAGCATCTAATAAAGGGTATATAAAATTTGAGCTTCTGGTGATTTTTCATTTTTTGAAATATTTTGTTCACCGACACACATACACACTGACAGAATCGCTAATCCTTTAAAAGACTCTGGAAGATCTCGAAACCGGTTTTTTTTTTTTCGTGAAAACTCAATCTTAAACACAGGTATATCGCACTATTTTTCTTATAGCAATGGGAATATGTAATAACATATTGTTTTAGAAGATTATTAGTGTATTGAATAACACATGATTAGATTTGTATAATCTTTAACTTATTGGGGTGCATTAGTTAAAGACCGTGTAGGTGTTGAAGATTATTGAGGTAAAATAAAATCAAGACGACAACTCATCCTTACTGTTTAAGTAATTTGATATTTTTCCAAAATATTTAAATTATATGCAAATCATATAACAATATTTCTGTTAGCTTTTCATAATAATTATGAGGACATAATTATCATAAGATCGTCCTTATAGGCAGAACATTTTCAGAGAAAATATGAGGTAGGGGCGGCAATTAATATTTTTTCAAGTCCTTAAGAAGTTAGAAAAAATAAATAATCAACTGTGTAAATCACAATGGATAGATTTGCCCATAAGATATAAAAGAATTTATGATATTTTATTAAAATTGTTATAACAGTTTGATAATTATGTAAATTTGCCACTGAATAATGTATATTTTTACATTTTCTTATTGATGGTAAAAGAATGGTATTGCGATCGTGTGAAAATATTTGATATTGAATATTCATCAAAAACATATATTTTGAGGACCTCTGAGTAAGAAAAAATGTTTTTAGCGAATGGTTTTTATATATATTAAGGGCGGGTGTAGTGGTTATGATCATGGACTTGTAAGTGGGAGATCGCCAGTTCGAGTCCCGTGTATAACTGCTAAATTTTATATTCGTTTGAAAAATGTTAATAATAAAGTAGGTGTTTCTATCCCCGTCCACGACACCTAATTTGGTAGTTGGACGAAATATCGTCTGAAAAAATAGGCTTTACTTTACTCTCTCCTCCCCCTTTCTCTCTCTCACTCTCTCTCTCTCTATATATATATCTCTTTCTCTGACACGATGGCTTTGGTCAAAATCGATCAACCGGAATTGCAATTTTATTGAATTTTTTTTTTAATATCTCGGCTTTGAGTGCCGCTTGCAGATTGTTGCCTGATTGCTTCTTGAATTTGATTTCGGATTATAAGCTCTCAAATTCCTAAGCATTAATACAAGTTAGTTTTTCTAATTTCCTTTGGTGGGACTCTAAACAGGGCTGTTTGATACTTCAAAGTAGTAAGGGAGGATATTGTAATATGTCCGTCCATATCTTAAGGTGAATGTAACGAAGTTCCTAAGAGAGACGATCGTAGCGCCCATGTAGCTAGTATCAGAAACATGTATTTTCAAACATCGCTTGTTGTGGAATGAATTTCATCAACAACTGTTTATTAATTATTATTTGATCGTTTATTTTAATATTATATCTCTTTACTATGTCTCGCTAAGCCTCTTAAATTGCCAATGTCTTCATGAATATTAGTTCAAAGAAAATGATTTAAAATTCAATTATGAGCAAATTGTTGTCCAATTTAACTAACATGTTTATTCTAAACTCCAAGTTTTAAGGACTTATTTTAAGTTAATAACCCCTCATACTTGCACTTTTCAGTAAACGTATGGCAATCATTTAGATTAATATTTAGGAAAGACTGACACTAATGACCATAAGTTACTTAAATTTCCGTTCAGCTGCTTGCAAGGGGGAAATAAACAAAATTAGTGCCGTAGAAAATAGACAATATTTTTCTCATTTTATTTATTTTTTTGCTTTTCCAAAGCTTTGAGGGAATATAAATAACTCATTTACAGGCAATTAAGTAAAGTATACAAAACTTTTATTTATTTAAATATTTAGATTAGATTGTTGTAGGGGATTATTGCGCTGCGTCCTGAAAGATCTATTATTATATTGTGCCCCCGGAGCCTTCTCCAATGCACAACCGGCCTCCAAGCAGCAATCTCTAGCTACAGACAGCACTGCCCATCACCGTACAGTGAGTTGTAGAGGCTCCTAGGAAGAAAAAATCTAAGGGCAGCATGCTGGATTCGAAGCCGGGAACTTCGCGTTGCTAGTCCAGCGCGCTACCACTAAGCTAATCCCTTCCTTCCTTGGCTCCCTTTCTTCCTTGGCTTTCGCCAGTTAACTAGGGACGGAGACTCTAGTTTGTGCAGATTTTGAACATGTCCCAGTTTTGAGTCCATTAGCAATATAACAGTGTTGTCACAGACAGTAATGAGGAATTACTGCCCGGATCTTGGTCCCTAATTAGATCTTGGTTCCTCGACCACCAACGATAATAAAAAAAAATTTTTTTTTGAGTAAGATGGGGCTAAGTATTCCCTCGGGGTACTTTGATCTATATGGCGGAAAAATAAAGAAAGTAACCTTAATGTCAATATGATTTCCTAGCCAAAGGGTGCCTAGTGCTGTTTTATAAAGTGACTATTGTCGCAAATCATTCAACTCTTATCGACATAATTTCAAGGTTTCTGTCAATTAAATAAACACATTTTGTTTTTGTTTTGTTTAAAATAGTAACTAATTTTTAGCCATTAAGCAGCCCGCATGGGGTATCTGTTGCATGCAGTTACTTGGGGAGTAGCGACCCCACGGGTTACCACAGCTCAGTACTCCATGCACTTTATCAGTACAGTACACAGTACCTTAAACTACGTACACTACACTTTACAGACAAGGGCAAACACAGTACACAAACTAGGGTCTCCGTCCTTAGTTAATTGGCGAAAGCCAAGGGAGAAGGAAGGGATTAGCTTAGTGGTAGCGCGCTGGACTAGCAACGCGGAGGTCCCGGGTTCGAATCCAGCATGCTACCCTTAGATTTTTTCTTCTAGGAGCCTCTACAACTCACTTTCCGGTGATGGGCAGTGTTGTATGTAGCTAGAGAATGCTGCTTGGAGGCCGGCTGTGCATTGTCGGGGGGCACAATAGATCTTTCAGGTCACAGTGCAATAATCCCCTACAACAATCTAAATCTAGCCATTAAGCATTGTAACATAAATGCACATTTTTTTTTTTTTTAGCACTAATCACAGTTTGTGATAACTTTCATCGCCTAAAAACATTTAAGCATCCCCTATTTTAATATAAATATATAATTAATACAAACAAAATTAAATTTTTTTATTTTCTGCGCATTTATGTCATAGATATCTTCTTAATCAGCTATGCGTAAAACATTGATTCGTTAATATATTGTTCCCTGAAAGTTAATGGAAATCAAGGCTATTTACTAATAAATTTTGCGTTTTGTAATCGCTGAGCGTACCGAATTAATTAATACTTTTTAATAGAATATTGCTAATTATTGTGCTAATTTTTATAGGAGTAGTAATTAAAAGTAATAATTCTTTATATATTTTTGTAAATGATTCTGTATCAATAAGAATTTATATATAATTTTAAAAAAAACTTTTGTCTAACATTATTGCTAGAAATGTTGTTATAAGATCATTTAGTAACTTAAATGGCATTCAGACTAATTATACATATACAAAAATAAAAAAGGAAGTTTTTCAATAGCTTAATTGAGTGAGTAAACTTGAGATCTTAGTCATCTTAACAATGATGCATAAGAAGTTTTTACATTGTCTTATTGCCTGAAAGGAAGTATAATATTGAATATATGGTTTGGGTATGGTATTCTTTGAAACAGTAAAATTAAATGAAGAAATTGCGGAAAGTTCGGTGAAATTCATTTAACAGAATCACTCTGATTTTACTTTCTCTTACCGTTTGATGAGCAAGTTTCATCAGAGTCTGAGATATTTTCCATGATAGCCTGCTTCTTTTTTATGGTCATCTACCGGTTCGCCCATCATCTGGATGCTTTTTGTCAAACAGTGTGATAACATAGATTTGCACAGAGCAAATTTAGTTGATGCACTGGTCTAAATGTTTTTGTTAGGGCCTAACTAGATTAAGAGGGGTGATGGTACCTGAGTGGGAAAAACACATGGTCTTTAAAGGGGCATATTGTACCCTTAAAAAAATGGAAACATCCAACACGTGGGAATGTGTAACTTAAACTACGTTTTTTGAAGGAGATTTATTTTAATAATTAATTTATCCATACTATCTTACTATTATATTTGATGTATTCATAACAGCGCGAAATAACATTGTGTCAGCCGTGGGCTGCTGTGAAATAGTTACTGACAAGAAATGATAAATTCTTAATATTAGCCAATCTCTCTCCTTCTGTATATCTCAAAAACCATTAATCGTAAGAAATCTCAAATTTGACTTCCAGTTTTTTTTTACCGCCATTGGTATCCGCCACTACGGTTTCGGACAAAATCCATTAGCCGGAAAAGCGATTTTATATTTGTTTCATCAGTTTTTCAATTTTTTCTCAAAAACAGTTACGGAATTTTTTTGAATTTTATTATTTTTTTTATGAGTTTTTCCACTTTTATATGTAATATTTTTTCAAGAATATTGATTATTGGATGAATCTGGGGAAGCTACAACCTTAAGCTTCCCCTTAAATTGTCATTACAATATATGGTTCTACCACTAGTAGAAATATTTAGGTACATTAATTACATTGCTAGAATTCAATGTTTGATGAAAATTGCAACCTGAATTACAACTTTATAGCTTAAATTTCTGAATTTTTCCCTAATTTTCTTGAAGTTGGCTTTACAGGATTTTCTTAAAACTTTAAAATATTAATTTTATTTCAAATACTTCCCCCGCCCCAAAATTGATTTTTGGGATTGAGCAAGCATTTTTTTGGAAGGTTAATGGAAGCAGTATCTTTTAAACTGCAAAGTAATCATATTTAAGTATTCACTCCTACTTGGTGAAAACTAACTTGTATCCCCCAACAACACTAAATTTATGTTTAACCCAACTTTACTTTTTGTAAAAGTTCCATTTTTGAAGAAACTTTGTCAATTAGAATTGTTTTAATTGTAATAAGATAAAGTTCATTGAGTGTTTCAGCCCAGATTCTGTATTTCTCAATTTTCAATGAATAAAAATATTGAATTAAATAAAAATTACACAGTTTTACATGTCACTTATTAAAAAAAAAAATTTGAAATTAATTTCAACCCAAAATAAAGAAATTTATTGGTGTAGAAAAAAAAAAAAATTAATGTGTATAGTCTTCATCTGCAAAAGGTCTATTACAGGGAGAAATACTAAGCCCACTTTTCTAACCTTTGTTTGTTAGTGATATATGTAGCTAGTTTTTTTGTTATAAGTCATCAGAAGAATATTAATTACCAAAGGTTAAGAATCAACAAATAAAATGTAAAATAATAACCTACCATTTTGTGTTTATGTAAATTTTAATGAAACTAAATGTTTAATAAATATTAAATAATTAATTTGCTGAAGATAATTGTAACAATCGGAGTTTGAGGTTCCGTGTGAGTATTTCACGCCAGATTATTTTTTTTTTTTTTTAGCTTGTCCAACAAACAATTCATTGAGATGTAATTCTTAAATATTAACTGACAAAATTTTAATTTGATTAATACAGATAAAACAGAAATAAGAAATAATTTCCAGTCAATGGTTTGTTGATTATAAGAGCTAGGCTGTTTTGTTATTTCAATATGAGAGAAGGAAGCTGACATGATTGTATTAGGAAATGTCCAATCAAACCAATAATTCAACTATATAAATAATACGTGTAGTACACTTCTTATATTGCTTCTCCTACTTATTATACTTTACGTATATTTATGCCCCTCTCTTGCTCTTTTTTGCGGTCATCAACATTTTCTTTGTTATTTATATAACAATAAATATTCTAATATATTAAATAATTTTAAATTTCCATGAAAAATCAACCATCATTATGCAAGTTAGTAAGTTTTCTAATCTTATCTTTTATTTTTACGTCCAATGTATTTTTAAGAATATATTATCGCTTACATAATTTTATTGTGACATAATGAATGTATGACATAAATTTATTATTAAACACCATCTGTAATTAACCAATTAGAATTTCTATTTAAATAAATTAAAAAAAATTGAGGACAACTGGCTATAAAATCAAAAATTCATAAATTTTCCTTGACAGTAATGTGAATATATATGGGTCACTATTAATTTTTATTCAAGCAAAACTACATACTATGAAAGAAAACATCTATACTAAAACATGTTCATTTGAGGGGGGGAAGGATTAGCTCAGTGGTAAGCACGTATTCCCACGCGGAGATCCTGGGTTTGAATCCAGCAGCGCTGCCTTTAGATTTTCTCCTCCTAGGAGCCTCTACAGCGTTGATTGTAGCTCGGTGGCAGTAGGCACTAAGTCCGGAGGGCATAAAATATCTTTCAGATCGCAGTTCACTATACCCCCTAAAAAATCTAAAAAAAAAAAAAAAAAAATCTATTGTTATATTTATAAGTAAAAAAAAAATATTTTTATAAATAAAAAATAAAAAATAATTTGAAAAATTAAGTAATGTAGAAAACGATGAAATTTGGATTGAAGAGAAGACAGAGATGCTCATTCACGTCCTATATTTGCAATATCCTGTCAGGAGGACAGTCAGGAGTATTGAAGAATAAGACGAGAAATTGAGAGAGCAATTAGCTAAGATAATTTCTTGATTAAGGTTTCTTCCTTTGGACTTGTTAACTTGTTGAAGAGATTGTTTAAAGACAGTTATCATTGTTTGTAGATTGATTTGGGCTGCGAATTAGGGGCCCACATTTATGCGAATATATTGGGCTGAGATTGTTGCTTAACTGGTAGCGCTGGCGATGCTTAGGAGTGTCAGATGTGCCGCACATAATATCAGTGGCGCCGTACATAATATCAGTGGCGCCTTACATGGTAATGATAAGAAGTATGATATTTCAATCTCAATTGAAAGAAAATTGTATGAAAATATAAAAATGTCTAGTTATTTTTACTTTTCCAGACTCCTAGTAAGAGGAAGTATCGTAATCGTGCCAAATTTTCGATATCAAGTTTTCACCGGAAATATCCGTTTTGAGGTCTTCTGAGTCCAAAAAAGTGGTTTTTACAAAATGGTCTTTGTGTGTGCGCACAGCATAGCTGACAAATGCAAAAATCGTAAAATGTTCAAACTTGATATTCCGATTAGATATCACAATAGGATCTGACAGTATGTTATCTGTCAAAATTCCTCAGCCGGAAATACCACTTTACTTACTTGCGATTTTCTCAAAAATGGCTCCGACGATTTTCTTTTCAAGCTTATTATATAAACTACACATACAAAAAAATCTACACCTTTTATGTAATAACATTTCTCTGGAAAAATTCATTTAAGGGCACTTTTGGAGGAAGGGTGGGGTTAGGTTTTCCTCTAAAGTGTTATTTTAGTTTTCTATACAACCCTTTCATCTAAATAATAATTATTAGAATTAAATATGTTGTTGAAATTTCGAGTTGGAAAAAAAATCGGATGACCTGAAGTGCGTTTTTATTGAAATGTATTTTTTTTTTTTCAGTTTTCTGGTATTTTCTCGAAAACAGCTCCAACGATTTTCTTTAAACTAGGAATATCAACTACTCATATAAAGAGCTACAACTTTTATTTGAAAAATTTCTCCTGATAAATTCATTTAAGGGGGCTTTTGTGGCTGGGGTGGGGTTATGTTTTTCTATCATAATAGTTGATCATACAATAATTGTACCATCCAAACAAAATTAATTAGAAATAAATAGATTGCCAAAATTGTCGAGTTTCAAAAAAAAAAAATTAGTAAACCGCTCTTTTATTGAACAGTTTTTTTTTTTCGGTTTTCGATGAACTCCGACGAATTTCATTAAATTTGGCACACTAACTATAAAATTTATCAATTACAATTTTGAAAACTGGAGTAAGAGAAAGTTGTGTGAGTGTTTCACATTAGATTTTTTTTTTTGCTTTCTCTTGCTCCTAGTAGGAAGACGTATTGCGATCGTGCCAGATTTTCTAAATTATTTGAGTTTACACCGGAAATGCACGTTTTGAGTTCACCTGAATTGAAAAAAATGTTTTTAGCAAATGGTCGTGTATGTTTGTTTGTCTCTCTGTTTTCCCAGAATAATCGCAGGAAATTCAGATTTGGTATACCTTTTTTAGGTACTACCATCGCATCAGACACGAAGATTTCGGGCAAAATCCACATTAATGGATAAAGTGCGATTTTACTGAATCTTTTTTTTTTTTTTTCCAGTTTTTCTTAATTCTCTCGTGTTTACGAGGAATGCCCAGAAAGTAAGTGTACTGAGGCTCTCACGGCCGGAGGGATTTTGTTTTCGACATGTTGTCTACACTGTCGTGTAGCCTGATTCCTCCCCTCCGCAACGAGATCGGTTCGAGGTCAGTACGTTGAGAACTGTCTACGCGACAATATTTTTCGTGAAAAATGTCAATCCAATCTCCCGCCAAGTGTGAAATATTCAAGGTCGGGCAAGAGTTTTTGAGACGCTACAAACTCCATGGAGATGAATTTCTCCGCTCCCATCATTACTGGAGATGAAACTTGGGTTGCACACTACACACCTGAAACCAAAAGGCAGTCTCAACAGTGGCGTCACACCTCTTCACCCTCCGCCAAAAAGTTCAAAACCACAATTTCAGCCAAGAAAATCATGGCATCCGTGTTTTGGGACTGTCAAGGCATAATTTTAATTGAATATATGCCTCAAGGGGAGACCATCAACTCTGCAAGATACTGTGAGACCCTAAAAAAATTGCGGAGGGCGATTCAGAACAAAAGGAGAGGCATGCTGACAAAGGGAGTCTGCCTGCTGCACGACAATGCCAGACCACACACTGCTTGCCTCGTTTAAATGGGATGTCCTGAACCATCCCGCGCATTCCCCTGACCTAGCACCTTCAGATTACTATCTCTTTACCTCCCTGAAGCTGCACATGGGTGGAAAAAGGTTTTCAACCGACGAGGTGATGAAGGGGGAGGTGGAGAAGTGGACGAAGGGGTTGGCGGGAAACTACTTCGAGGAAGGCTTCAAAAAATTAATACCCTGGTTCACCACCTGCATTGAGAGGAATGGTGACTATGTCGAAAAATAGCTTACATATGTACTAATGTAAACAGGTAATTTTTTTTCAAATAAAAATTTTTGTAACCTACAAAAATTCAGTACACTTACTGGACATGCCTCGTAGTTCACTCACACACTAACACATCCATACATACGCACGCATACATAGATAGAGAATTCGATAATAGTACTCACTTTCCCATGGGAAAGTTTTTCTTAATCACATACTCTGAAACTTCAAATGAAAATCCAACCATACTTAAAAAATTCTGATATGTGCCGTAATCGCACAATTACAATCGTACCATAAAATCGGACGAAATAGAAATAGAAAAAACTAATATTTTATTTTATTAATAGCCTGGGCAAGGTGGTTATTTATGAACTATACCAAAACACATGTTTGTAACAGCCACTGGTTTTCTAGATTAACGGTGCGGAAATAATTTGTAGCTTTCTTCTCGCCCTCATATAATAATTTTCCACTAAATAAACTATAGAATTGTGATGATAATATAAATGATTTTTTTGTTTTTTAATATAAATTATCAATATTATTCTTTCAGTAAAATTTATTAAATCCTATTCAGTTTAGAAATAATAAAACCATCAGCGTGTTTATTGTGCAGTTTTCTGTGTTATCTTTGTTTTTCAAATATGTTTGGCATCTTTCTTAACATTAAAACATCCTATTACTTTCTCTAACTTCAGTTATAATATGATTTCCTCTAATCAGAAGTAAAAGAATGTAAAAACTTTGGTGCATGACCCTATGGAGGGTCAACGCGCTGCCAGACGGCGGCCGCGGTTTCTACCGGACCTTCCCTACTAACTGTTGATTCCCATTCTTTTACTCATGACGCTGGATCAACATGTCCTTTGCTCTCATGAGAATCGAACACTGAAATTCTTGCACCAAATGCTTTCATTTTTTCCAAAATAAGAATATAATTAATATTATTGAATATGTGGATGGATCCGCAATGTTGGATTTTATCCACGGTAGCATGCATATTTATTTTCTTGCTGACCGGTTTCGGATTTTCATCCATCTTCAGAGCAAATTCAACCAAGTTCGCGTAGAGAGTTCACTTCAACATAATGTTTCTGTTACTTGTTGTTACTCACACTTGTTGGTTGTATATAATTATGTGGGGAGGTTATAAGGTTATGTTACTATGTGTATGTGATTAAGGGCAAAATGGAATTATTGTAAGTTATGATTAGACATTAGAAAAATAGAATATAATAAATTTGGGTGCTGTGAGGTTTTCGTCTTGCGTTTCAGTTTGCTTTTTCTTAATAATTTGTTGACCAGGCTAACAGGGTATCCGTTTTTTGTGGCTCTGTTGTATATGGTGTGGAGTTCTTGTTTGTAGTTGGTCGCTGTAAGTGGTATGTAGTGGTTTGTAGTTTTTAGCCTGTTAGTTAGTTGTCTCAGGGCTGCTAGTTTGTGTTGAGTATAGGATGATGGGATGATGATGGACTAGGATGATGACTTACATATTTTCTTGTATTAACCCTGCTTGTATTTCATATTATTATACAAGTACAAGTTCAAGCTTTTGACTGTCCATAAACGTTGCATCGCCTTTCTTCAAACTTTATCTAATTAATATTAATACAGTATACTCCTGAAATAACTTATCGTCCCCCCCTATTAAAAATAACTTGATAAGACACTGAGCATACTTTACAACACTATTAAAAATTTAGTTATAGAGTATTCTGCAACAAATTTATTATACACTATTTTTCTAATGTCTAATCATAACGTACAATAATTCCATTTTGTCATTAATCATATACACATAGCAACATAACCTATAACCTCCCCACATAATTATATAAAACCAACAAGTGTGAGTAACAACAAGTAACAGAAACATTACGTGGAAATGAACTCTCTATACGAACTTGGTGAATTTGCTCTGACGATGGATGAAAATCCGAAACTGGTCAGCAAGAAAATAAATATGCATGCTACGATGGATAAAATACCATATAATTAATATTATATTAATATTAAGAAGACTAAGAAGTGAGCATATTATTATACACTTTTTGTTATTATTTTTTTTTTAATCTCCTTTGAAAACAGGGAACACACAACTCGGTGCGTCACTTACCTATACTTCCAACTGATCCTGTTTAGCAGTCATTTAGGAAGAATTTCTGGACAACCCTCAACTATTTATATTAAAAGTTTTTTTTTTTATAATTAATCATTTGTGTATAAAAATTGTACCCAATAAATTTTTAAGTAAATTAAAGGAGTGTTTGGGCCTAGAACCAAACACTGGAAACCCATGGGTAGGTTTCCTAGCATCTTCCAGGCGAAAATTCACACTATTGGAAGGTGCGTTCAGTTGAACCTTGACAGAGGATATCGGAATCAGGAGATAATTATCTTATCCGATAGTCAGGCGGCCATTAAAGCACTGAGCTCTCATGTTATCAGTTCTAAAATGGTATGGGAATGCGTAGGTAAGCTTAATGATCTAGGCAGATGAAATAAGTTACCCTATATTGGGTGCCGGAACATGTCGGCGTGGAAGGTAATGAGGTAGCCGACACCCTGGCAAAAGAAGGCGCTGTATCTCCTTTCATTGGGCTGGAGCCCTTTTGTGGAGTCAGTGACCAAGTACTCTTAGAAGAAATCAAGAAGGCGGAGATGGCGAAAAGAGCTCGTCCTGGAACATCATCCCGGGACTGAGACAGGCCAAGGTCTGTCTGATGGTTATAACCAGGAAAGGTCGAAAACCTGCATCAGTCTGAGTAAGAATAGGATCCGCATTCTTACGGGGTTCCTTATGGGGCATTGCAGATTGAGTGGACACCGGAGGAAGCTTGGCCTAGAAGATGATGGCACATGCAGATTCTGTGGAGAGATGGAGGAAACTCCGATACATCTCCTCACAGATTGTGATGCCGTCATTCAAAGAAGATTTAATCGTCTGAGCTATTACCAGATAGGGGAGGAGGAAATACCTACCCTAGATCCTTCCAGGAATTTGGGATTCCTTAGGGAGCTCAACCTGGAGGGGGTCTGCAGATGAGCCAGCTCATCTTCGGTACCAGATGGGGTACAATAGATCAAAATAATGGTCGCAGTACAGAACCCTAAAAAAAAAAAAATGGAAATTTGTTTTTTTACGAATGATATATGATATTGTAACGAATGATAATGATAGATAATATTGTAAAGTTTCTGAAAATTTAAAATAATAAAAGTATTTTTAATAATACAAAACTGTTAGCTTTACAATTATTCCCTTCTTCACCAAAATAACCAAGTTTCTTCTCAACAGTTTTGACCTTCTGATGAAGAAGAAGAAGAAGAAAAAAAACCATCGTGTCAAGCTTTTTACCGAGGCAATCTCCAGTTTCTTTAATCTGACCAAAACGGCAGGATTGGAGTGAGTATGCCAAAATAAGCATACTATAGATCAATCAGGGACCGTGAGGATCTTTCTAGTGGCTAGTTAGTCGATGGTTATTAATTTTTTTTAATTCAAAATATAATATATAAATGGCGCACGATTCAAACGGAGGATACATTGTTAGCTCACTGAATCACCTACTCCCACCGGAGCTTAAAAAGCAGATTTGACAATTAATATATTTTTTTATAAATAAGCTACCTTATGAAAGAGTCTCTGGACTGTATTATATTACATTTTTATGAACAGTGACTCTTCAGGTTTGAGAGGGGAGCTGTTACTGTTGAATCATTCCCTTGGATTGTTAGAAGTGATTCTGACGGATTGTGTACATTATGTTCCTTTGGGATTCCCTGAAGATCTTATCTGCTTTTGGGGGATCTGCCGCCCTTCATCGGGCTAAATTTTAAATAAACAAAATAACATTTCATTATTAAAATAAAAACATAGTAATCAGTTCGCACACATAAAACACAAACTTTTATAAAGTAGTGCAACATAAATCCCAATGCCTACCTAACCTGCCTTCCTCTTACTACTCATAGATGGCAGCACTGAATGCGAGACAAAGCTTGTAAGTCGGAAATTATTAGACAATACCTCATATATCATATTATATTCCGTCTTTTCCTCCGATTGGATAAAGATTATTTTGACTTGATAAACAGGTATGAAGGCTTGGACATTTTTATTAATAAAGATGAAAACCATCTTTTTATTTTAAATAAATATATTCATTCCCTTGGCTGATATTCTCCCATTAGTCGCATTATTGTTTTATTTTGGCTTTTAGTGTCGTTAATTTTGTTTTATTATTTCTATTCTTATTAAACTTATTTTAAGTTTACTTTTATTGAGATTATTTCACTTTGCTTGTCTTTTATCAGATATTCTTTCTATGTACTACATACATACATATTAATTTCTTTTTACTTAATACAGCCTGTTTTAATCATCTTTTTATTTACTTATACAGTTTCAAGTATATTATTATTTATTTATTTATTTATTTATTATTTTTTGTATGCATTATTTCTATTTTATAACAATTGTATATTATATATATATTTTTACTTTCTCTTACTCCTAGTAAGAGGAAGTATTGTAATCGTGTCAAATTTTCGATATCGAGTTTTCACCGGAAATATCCGTTTTGAGGTCCCCTGAGTCAAAAAAAGTGGTTTTTAGCAAATGGTCTGTGTGTGTGTGTGTGTGTGTGTGTGTGTATGTATGTATGTGAACAGCATAGCTCAAAAACGAAAAACCGTAGAAAGTTGAAACTTGATATTCCGTTTAGGTATCACCATGGGATCTGACACTACGTTATCTGTCAAAATTCCTCAACCGGAAGTACCACTTTACTAGTTGATTTTTTACTTTTTTGCGATTTTCTCAAAAATGGCTCCGACGATTTTCTTTAAACTCAAAACATCAACCACACATACAAAGAGCTACAACTTTTATTTGAAACATTTCTCCGGGAAAATGCTCTGAAGGGCACTTTTGGGGGAGGGGTGGGGTTAGGTTTTCATCTAAAGTGCTATTTCAGTTTATTTCACAATTCTGTCATCTAAATAATGTTAATTAGAATTAAATATGTTGTTGAAATTCCGAGTTTGAAAAAAATCGGATAACCGGAAGTGCGTTTACTTTACCACTTTACTAAATGATTTATTCACTTTTTCAAAATTTTCTCAAAAATGGCTCCGACGATTTTTATGAAACTTCGTATATAAACTAAACATGCAAAGATCTACAACTTTTATCTAAAACATTTCTCTGGGAAAATTCTTTTAAGGGCACTTTTAGGGGAGGGGTAGGGTTAGATTTTCATCTAAAGTGCTATCCTAGTTGATTATACAATTCTATCATCCAAACATAATTAGTTAGAAATAAATGGATGGCTGAAATTCCAAGTTTCAAGAAAATTAGTAAACCGGAAGTGCGCTTTTACTGAACAATTTTTTCAGTTTTCGACGAATTTCATTAAATTTGGTACACAAACTATAAAATTTGAAAATTATAATTTTGAGAACTGGAGTAAGAGAAAGTTGTGTGAGTGTTTCACACCAGATTTTTTTTTTAATTTAAGGGGCGTCAACATCTATGGTCATTCGCGCCCGGAGCCTTCTCTTTGCAGACTACACTGCCCATCACCGGACAGTGTGCTGTAGAGGCTCCTAGGAGGAAAAAAATCTAAGGTTAGCACAGGTGGATTCGAACCCGGGTCCTCCACGTTAGGAGTCCAGTACGCTAACCACTTAGCTATTCCCTTCCCTATATATATTATATATTCATTTTCTTTTTATTATTTAATATTGTAGTTTTAACGACTCCAACAGACGGTATAGCATTAGTATTCTCAAGTTGTATTTTTACTTTTGGTTGATTTTATCAAATAAGTTTATTAAAAGAATTAGTCATACATTTGATTAAGCTATTGAAAAGTATGTTTTAATATTATTGTCTGACAACTTTGTATGTAACTTTTGCAAAAAAAAAAAAAATATATTTTGTGTTTCACAAGATTGGTAATTAAAATATTTTAAAGTATAACTGACATAGTAAAAAGAAAAATGTAAAAAAAAAAAAAAACGCACCTTTGTGTAACAATTGTAAACAAAATTATTACTTTTCATAGCCCATATTTACACTTAATATATATATTTAGTAGTGTAAGAATGAGAGGGTGTGAGTGTAAATTCATATTCTCT
Source organism: Triatoma infestans (assembly GCA_011037195.1). NCBI lineage: Eukaryota > Metazoa > Arthropoda > Insecta > Hemiptera > Reduviidae > Triatoma > Triatoma infestans. The sequence goes on from JAAEAF010002341.1 coordinate 86,240, forward strand.
CCTTCATTACAGACACATGTATAAATATATATATATATAACAAAGTAATCAATTGTATGCAAACCATGTTGTCATGATTGTTTAATGGTTGAATGCAAAGGTTAACGATTTGTACATGTTAACAATGTTTTATTGTTGTTCTTTCTAGTTTCCTTTTGTTGTTTGATTATAAAAAAATAAATAAATAAATAAAATAAATAAAAAATAATAAAGAAGTAGCCTTTTTTCCTTTTTCTTTTTTTTCTTTTTTAAGTGAGTGAACTATAGTGTGTGTAGTAAACTAGATATTTGTAAAGGAGAGGAAGGCAACTTGAAGCAGAACATGTGTTTACAACAGCTCGTGTTGTTATAGTAGGGGAATAAGTACTGGGACCTAACTGGGGATCGGGCGAAACCTAGCACAAAGCAAAAAAATATAACATTTCCGACCTTATGTTTCCAAAGGGATGTGCTCTCTTCCAACCAATCTTTGACTTTCTTCTATATTCGAGTATTGGCCTTTCTTATTCTGCTTTTCTATTTTTTTTTTTTTTATTTTTTTTTTATTCAGTTTGTAAACGTATTCACTTTTTCAATTATTTGTTCACTTCCTCAATATGTACGTATGATTTATTTGCTTTTATTTCTTTCTTCTTATAACATTCCAGTCTCAGCATCAATAGTAATGATGTCTGTCACATGATTTAGAAACAAGTGAAATTATACTGAAGAAGATATTATTTTATTAAAGTAGGTATAATATTTATTTATTAATATTAATGAGAAAAGTTAATGCTCTCCTGTTAATCCGTACGATTTACAATCTACCGCTAAACATAAATCTGTAATTTGTTCTTACTCTACAAGTTACATATGTAACAATCATTTGTGCACCATCTTTTATAGATTCACTTTTTTGTTCTCCATTAAAAGGTCTAACATACAACAAAGGAGGTGGCTTATTATTTTGTAATTTTTCACAAAATTTACCAAATGTATCAGAATCATTCAAAATACTGGGGGGCATCAATCGTATTAGCCTTAGGATTCCATTTAATTCTAAATTTCGTCCGCGGCGTAATAAACCTCTTCTTATATACATTGGTATTGCTGTAGCCCATATCCTGGCTCTTCGGTATATTGAAATACGTCTTTCGTATATCATCTTTAGTATGACCATTATTATAAAAATATTGCAATACTTTAGGTCCTGTCGCTGAGAAATCATTAACATCAATGTCAAAAGGGAAATTATAATCACCACCTTGCAAACTTTCTTCGTTATATTTGCTATTATAGTTTCCACCAAGTTTGTCACATTCACCTTTGGATTGTCCAATATTTAAATGCCTAACGTGATGAACATCAAAAGAATCAATAATCCAAAGTACACTCAATAGTTTTACTTTACCATACAATTTACAATTTGCTCATTAAACAAGTCGGTATCATTGTCACAGTCATACATCACCGAATTAAGCCATTTAAAATGGTGATGATCCTAATCACATCCACTAACAGGAGCAGAAACGTCTACGTGATGACGCACAGAAACTTGTATGACTCTTAGTACCTCGACGTACACGGAAGAATCGGGCTAAGACAACGGTTCCAAAGTAAGAGGAAGTATTGAAATCGTGTCAAATTTTCGATAAAGAGTTTTCCGAGGAAATACACGTTTTAAGGTCCACTGAATCAAAAAAAGGGGTTTTTAAAAAATGGTCTGTGTGTGTGTTTGTTATATATATATATATATATATTAATATATATATATATATATGAACAGCATAGCTCAAAAATGAATAGGTATTACGATAGTAGGTCATCTGCCAAAATTTCTCACCGGCTTTGTAGTGGAATCAATTGTCGCGATTCCTGAGGTATGAAGTATGATGTCTTGAAGAGGGATTTATTAGGCGGAAGTTAGTTTAGAGATTTATTGCTTGAATTACTAACACTTGTATAGGGACGCGCTCGGAACTCAAGTATAAATGCTGCTGTAAAATGATACTGATATAATGATGTGGCTACTCGTATAATGATTGAATGATATAATGATCCCCTCTTCCAGTGGGGTGAAGTTTATATTAGTCTTACTCACACACTGTCAAGTGTGTAAGTAAGTTCTCACACTAGGACATCTCTAGTAGCGTGCGACCTTGGTTAGGTCGGCGACCAGTGATTCTGGTCAGTGGCTAGATTTGGTCGCCCATCGGCGACTTTCAAAGACCAGGTGGCTTCTGTTCAATAGACAGGGCTTTATCGGTACTTGTCTTTGATACCCTTGTATTGAAAAGGCAGCGGCCGGCTGTGGGGCCACTAGTTATAAATTATTCTTTCCTTTTGTTATATTTTGTGAAGGCTTTGACATTGCTATGTCATTACAGCTTTACTGAATGATTTTTTTCACTTTCTTTGTGATTTTCTCAAAAATGGCTCCGACGATTTTCTTCAGACTTGGTATATCAACTACACATACAAATTGCTACAACTTTTATTTGAAACGTTTCTCCGGGAAAATTCATTTAAGGGGATTTTTTGGGGTAGGGGTGGGGTTACGGTTTCCTCTAAAGTGCTATTTCAGTTTATTACACAATTCTATCATCTACGTAATATTAATTATGATTGAATATTTTGTCGATGTTTCGAGTTTGAAGAAAGTCAAATAACCGGAAATGCGTTTTTACTGAAAAGTATTTTTCAGTTTTCTGGTATTTCTCGAAAACGGCTCCGACGATTTTCTTCAAACTTGGCATATAAACTAGACAAACAAAGAGCTATAATTTTTTTTTTGAAACATATCTCCTGGTAAAGTCATTTAAGAGGCCTTTTGTGGGAAGGGTGGGGTCATGTTTCCACCTAAAGTCCTATCATAGTTGATTATATAATTCTACCATCTAGACAAACTTAATTATAAATAAATAGATTGCCAAAATTCAGAGTTTCATGAAAATTAGTTAACCGGAAGTGCGTTTATACTGAACATTTTTCGAAGAACTCCGACGAATTTCATTACTTTTAGCACACTAACTATAAAATTTGTCAATTACAATTATGAAAACCTGAGTGTTTCACACCAGATTTTTTTACACTCTTGTTCAGTTTAGGTACTGACATGAACTGAACGAGAGTGTAAAAATACGATATTACTTGCATAATATTTGCAATTGCATTAAATTAGCTTCAACTTACATGAATGTAAAAAGAAAATATGGCAGGGTGCAAATACGTAGAATGTACTTTGATTCAAGGCAAATATTCTCTCTCACTCTTTCTTCTAACCTGCTCTCATTTGTAGACCTCAAATCCGTTGCTAATTGCAATTTGTTTTGATCTTGTTTCCTCGTATTGCCCCTAGATGTCGAGCTAGTTAGAGTTGAATCATATTACTTTTAGTCACTTGTGAGAAAAAAGTAATGGCTGTTTTTTTCTTTCTCTCACTTGTGATTAAAAGTATAACTTCACTCACTACTTTAGATTTAATAATTGTCAAACTGTTACACGGTAGCAGAAAAAAAAATGTTTTAATTCATCTCTATAACGAGTTTCATAACTAATACGTACTTGGTGCAGATCTGTAAGACCCTACAAACCCAGGCTCTCCAAATATATTGATGCTACAAAAGGCTACTCAAACGAAAAAATACTTCTACTAAACTGAGTATTAGCAACTGAAACAATTGACTAAAATGCAATACATTTTGGAATTTTCACCAGGATTATTTATTTGTCCATCAGAAAATATAGTTAAAAAACTGGATAGATTGGCTCATAAATAAATAAATTAGTTAAATAAAGTCACACTTTCAGTTAACTGGGTTTAGTCTTTAATTTTCCTTAATACTAAATAGGTAATTAAGATTAGGCTGTTATAGGCTCCTAGGATGAGAAAATCTAAGGGCAGCATGCTGGATTCAAACCCGAGATCTCTGCGTTGCTTGTCCATCGCGTTATCATTGAGCTAATCTCTTCCTTCTCCCTTGGCTTACGCCAATTAACAGGGACGGAGACTCTAGTTTGTGTACTGCGTTTCTCCTTGTCTGTAAAGGGTAGAGTATATGTAGTTTAAGTGTATTGCATACTGATCTAACGAAGTGCATGATACTGAGCTGTGGTAACCCATGGGATCGCTACTCCCCAAGTAACTGCATGCAACAGATACGAGCTTGCGGGCATAAATAGGTAACAGAACGGTATACTGAATTGGCACCTTAGAGGTAAGCTTAGCTTTTCTTCCCCAAAACCTCCCCCACCGCCCAAAATTTCCTGGACAACTTTCTCAAATAAAAATGATGAATGAAGTTTAAAGAAAATCTTTGGAATCTTTCACGAAAAATCGTGAAAAACTGAAAAAAAAAAAACAACTCTTCAGTTAAGTCGCTTTTCAGTTAATATACTTTTCAGATTTTTTTACTTTTTCTTATTGCTTTCTGTAAAAGGAAGTATTTATTGCAAATATGTCAAATTTTCACTTATTATTTTTTATGGAAAGCAATATTTTGAGGTTCCCGACCGAGTGCGATAGGAAGTTTTTTGAGATTTATTTTTGAGTGTGACATTGAGTGACAACTCAAGCACGAAAATTGCCGTAAGCTTAAATTTGACATTACCTTTAGGTAAATTCGCGGTTTCTATTTGAATGTTTCAATAAAAATTAGGAAGTACCACTTTACTGAATGTTTTTTAGTTTCTCTTACTCCTAGTAAGAGTATTGTAATAGTGTCAAATTTTCGATATAGAGTTTTCACCGGAAATATCTGTTTTGAGGTCCCCTGAGTCAAAAAAAGTGGTTTTTAGCAAATGGTCTGTGTGTGTGTGTGTGTGTGTGTGTGTGTCCGTGTGTATGTATGTATGTATGTATACAGCAGCTCAAAAATGAAAAATCAAAGAAAGTTGAAAAACTTGATATTCCGTTTAAGTATCACCATGGGATCTGACCCTACATTATCTGTCAAAATTCCTCAACCCGGAGTACCATTTTACTAGTTGTTTCTTTTACTTTTTTGCAATTTTCTCAAAAATCGCTCCAACAATTTTTCTTGAAACTTCGTATATAAACTAAACATTCAAAGATATGCAACTTTTATTTAAAACATTTCTCTGGGAAGATTCATTTAAGGGCACTTTTAAGGGATGAGGGATGGGGGGTTATGCTTTTTTTCTAAAGTGTTATCATAGTTGATTATACAATTCTATATACTCCAAACAAAATTAATTAGAAATAAATAGATGGCCAAAATTCTAAGTTTCAAGAAAATTAGTAAACCGGAAGTGCGCTTTTACTGTATAGTTTTCAGTTTTCGACGAATTTCATTAAATTTTGTACACAAATTATAAAATTTTGCCAGTTATAATATTGAGAACTGCAGTAAGAAAAAGTTGTTTCACACGGAGATTCTTTTTTCTCATTTTTTAGCTACTTATTTAAATGACGTAGCTGTGGGCGGAGTCGGGCGGATTGCTAAATGAATTTTTTTTTTGTAGCAGATAAGATATCCTGCCAGTAAGTATATAATCCATTACAAGCGATGTTCTTCAAACTTGTTTCTATTAATTTTACTTAAAGTTAAAAGTTTTAAATAAAAAGTAAACAAGAACATAGTAATATATTTATAAAAGGGATTCCAAGGAAAGGAACACATCTAAGAATTCCAGAAGATAAAATACAATTAATTATGCACAGCACGTAATATTAGACAATATCACTGGTTGAAAATTTAAACTGATTATTACCTTATTTTATTTATTTATATTATTATTGTTGTTGTTTTTGTTTCCAAATAAGATTGGTTTATAGTAATGTATTATCTAAATATATTTATATTGTATCCATTTATATAATCTTATTTATTGTATAATTGTATTTATTTTATTTCAAAGTAAGTTTGTTTTTATTATAGTTTATACTTTTCTAATTTCTTATATTTAAACAATATTTGTACATTATGATGATTATAAAAGTGAAAGTATAATGATACTACTACCAGACGAGAGACATATCACTCAATTTATTCATACAATTAGTGAATGGCCTCTAGCCATGTCCTATGATGATGATGATGATGATGATGTCACTGAATAATTATCTATAGTATATAAACTGTGCTGGGGCTATATTATACCACACTAAGTATAAGTGAGACTGTTCTATATACACATGTTATTATTGTGTGTGTATGCGCGCGCGCGTTTGTTGATGTGATAGTTCACGCCCCAAGGAGCGACGAACGAACCATCGGCCCCCGCTTTATAACACAAAAAATAATCTAGAAACTAAGAAAATAAAAACCATCTGGTTAGTTCATTCTCTTTTATTCAACCAAAATATATTTATTATTATTTTAAATTCACTGAATTTTGTTTTCCCTGAATTTACATAGAATCTGTTGTGGTGGTTGGTTCCGCAGAGCTGGAAAGCATCAGAGACATTTTCCGTGGTAGCCTGCTTCATTTTATGGTCATCGACCGGTTTCGGGCGTTCGCCCATCTTCAGGATGCGTTTTTTCAGACAGTGTGCCAACACAGACTCGTACAGAGACTTAGTTTCACACTAACTCGTGAAAGTTAGTGTGAAACTAAGTCTCTGTACGAGTCTGTGTTGGCACACTGTCTGAAAAAGCGCATCCTGAAGATGGGCGAACGCCCGAAAACCGGTCGATGACCATAAAATGAAGCAGGCTACCACGGAAAATGTCTCTGATTACATAGAATCCTTAATTAATATCTATCTGTAAATTGTAAATATGTCAGGAGGTTATAGTTGTAAACTGAAACCTCTTGTAAAAAAGTATAATGTATGAATGAATATGAGGACGGGTCTGCAATGCTGGATAACATCTTTTATTTTATCCATCCTAGCCATATATGTTTCAAATATTTCTGACCAGTTTCGGATTTTCCTACATTGTCCAAGTGAAGTTATCAAGTTTATATTTCCACTTAGTGTTTCTGTTGTCTTCATGGAGTAAGAGAAAGTCGTGTGAGTGTTTCACATCAGATTTTTATTATTTTTTTTTTTTGGTTTAACAGAACTTAATTAAACAATAAATTTTCTAAATATATTAAGCTCTTTTAATATGATCATTTCAAATATCATTACACATTTTTTAAACCTAAGTGATGTTTAAACTTAAGTAAGCAAACTTGATTATCTAGCCGTCTTCTAAAAATTTTTTGTCAGAAGTTTAGAGAGATATTCTAGACAATTCTGCCATGAAGAATCTTGTTTATTTATTCATGGAATGGAAAGGATGTCTGCTATAATCAAGTATTCTTGAATGTTCTTTAGTATGATATCACTCACATAAACCTGGAACTATTCCACAGGGCAATCATGCTTGAAACTATAAATGAACTATTCAAGAATTGTTTATCAATAAAATTTATTTTTTCTATTAATTATAGTAGTGCTAGAATAGTGTCTCTATTTCATTATAAATATGATTAATTAATTGAAACAATTTTCTAAAAGAAGTAAGATTTTCTGAATTAATTAATTTCCAAGTTTGATGAAAACTAAACTTGAAAAGATGAAATTATTATTATAAATATAAAAATACAGAATTTTGTAGGAAAATATAGAAAGCAGATGTAAATAGGTAGGTAGAGAGATAAGTTAGGCAGAGCTGTCTTCTGTTTTCTAGAAGAAGTGTTATCTCATAATTAAATTAGTAGGGGGTTTCCAAAGTCTCTCATGTTTGGTGGACTAACTTTACGAGTTTAGTCCCCACTTTCACACACACACACACAAAAACACATATTTACAAACTCCAGTATATGCTTATTTTAAAGTTTTCTTTCTAGTATGTTACATTTCACACATCAATAATCTTTTCGTGCTTCTTTTATTTTTGTAATTCTTTTTTGAACGTTATATTTGTTAGTTTTTGCACTTTCTTTTCGTGCTGGTAACAGGAAATGTTCCATGCCTGTAGTTTTCGAAATTGAGTTTTCACATGAAGTATGGAATAGAAACGACATGTTTCTAAAGGCATCTCCTTAAAAAGTAAAAGATAATTAAGCAACAATAATCAGAAATAGCATTTTATAAGTCTGATTATCTTTTTTCAAAAAAAGTAAGTGGAATTGAGCTGAAATGAATTTCTGATAATATGTGGGGAGTTTTCTACAAGTAAATAAGGTGACAAATAGGCTCAAAATATCTATGTTCCGTATCCCTGTAGAGAGTAGTGGACTAGTCACTTTATTAGAATATCCATTCCGGGTCTTCCAGCCTATTACCCATATTACCACATCAAATACAATCCAAAGCTAAAACCGGGAATCGAACCCAATACCACGCAACCTCATCTTTTTTTCCCACTACTTTTTGTTTAATCCTTTTCTTGATGCCCATTTCCTCCAATATAATCACATTCCTTATCCGGTCCGCCCAGAGTTTTCTTCCCTCGACAATAGAACAGAAAATCCTTCTTTTATTTTCCCTGGATATTTGGTGTCCCCCCAAAGGATTCTTACCGATTTCTTGGCCTGCCAGCAATTCCGCACTACATCCTCCTTCTTCTTCCAGAATTGGGCCAAGATATTTGAAAGTTTTCACCTTTTTTTTTTTTCCAATCTTCTTGTTCATTTCCTTCGACTACCATGTATTCCGTCTTTGGAAAATTCATTTTCAAGTACCATTGCCCATGTTGGCTTTTCGATTTCCTTACTATAAATTCCAAATTCTCTTGGTCTTGGTCAATCATCACCTGATCCGTCTGCAAAAAGTAGGGAGCTAAGGCATTCGTCGTCCACTGGTAAGCCCAGGATACAGTGATGATCTAACTAAGCGGTCGATTAGGGTCTAATGGGTAATGCAAAACACTAGTATCTCCGGATTGAGAACTCATACAAAAAACTACCTGAAGAAACATATTGTCATATTGGTGAAACATCAGTTATAATACACTATTGAGCGTTCTCAACCCCAAGACCATGGTGGTTTAACTGTCAATGGCCGCGGAAACCTGAAAGATTAAATGTGGTAAGTAAGCCGGTTTTTTTTTCAGAGACATTTTCCGTGATAACCTGCTTCTTTTTGTGATCATCGACCGGTTACGGGGGTTCGCCCATTTTCAGGATGCGTTTGTCACATGGTATATTAGATATTTTGAGGCTGTTGATTTGCACAGAGCAAATTCAGTTTATTCACTCCTCACATCCACTTACCGCACAATATTGGGATCAAATATCGGATATCGAAAAATCAAGAGAATGAGAACAGAAAAAGAAGATGAAGATCAAAGAGAAGATGAAATGAAAAATGAAGAGAAAAGATGAATAAATATCAAATATCGGAAAATATCTATGATACACTTGAGTGTGTAAACTGAATTTGCTCTGTGCAAGTCTATGTTATCAAGTCTATGTGTGACCAACGTATCCTGAAGATGGGCGAACGCCCGAAACCGGTCGATGAAACCACAAAAAGAAGCAGGCTATCACGGAAAATGTCTCTGATGCTTTCCAGCTCTGCAGAAAGACGGTTTTAATTACGGTGATATGATGTGAATCTGTCACACTTAACTCCAGAGAATAGTTGGAGAGTTTCTCAACAGTGGCAACTAACCATAACTCTTTCTATTATTGATGTTGGATGCTTAAATCGGAGAGCCCCTTTACTTCTTCAACAGTGCAGAGCTATTATGAACTAGGGCATATTGCGTTAGCATTAGCAGTTTGGTCAAATATTTTAGTTTTAAGAAAATTGTTCAAAATTTTAATTATGTTGTGAGTGTAGAACAATTAAACAACTTATATTCTTTAGCCTAAACTTGGAGATCAAATCAAAATTAAAGAAAACGTTAGACCAAAATCGATCCCAGCTTAACCGTTTCAATTAAGGAAGTAAAAATTCAAACATTGAAACGTAAGTTATTCAAGATATTTGATAGATATATTGTGAGGTAAGTGGATGTGAGGTAAGTACGTATTCTTATATTGTTTCCCTTGAGTGTTCTTTTGGAAATTAAATTGTGCATTCTATCTTGAAAATAGATGTTGAGGTTCGGTCATAAAAAAAACAAAACTTTTTTTAAACTTTTACCGACGTTTCGGCAGATTTATTGTACAATTCACTGTTAATTCCATATTTTACACTTATACGAGGGTATAAGTCAATAATTATCTGCAATGTGGTTATATTTTTTATGATGTTGGTAGTACTGTCGTGAAGCATAAATGGCGCTTGCGTGGTTTCGTTGTTGTTATGCCTGCACAGGTTAGACGCTACTAGGTTACTACTATTGTGAAGCCATTGTACACTCATCCCATACAATGATTTTGCACGCCAGAAGAACCTTTCCCCATTCCTGATGTTTTAGAAATGTCGTGCCCTTAACCATGGCTGCTCCGCTTTCTGTTTGCACCAAAGAAGAGCAGCGTTCAGTGATCCGTTTTTTGTGGTCGGAGGGTGTACCAGGGGCCGAAATTCATCGAAGACTTTCGGTACAGAACGGGAACAGTGTGTTGCCTCAACCGTGTGTCTACGAATGGATTGAAAAATTCAAAGATGGTCGTACGAGTGTTACGCATGACAAAGGAGCCGGACGACCATTTACCGCCACAAATGAGGAGAACATTGAACGTGCAAGTGAAATGATTGTGATGGACAGACGGGTAACTATTGATAAAGTGGCTCATTGTCTGCAAATTAGTCATGGTTCTGCCTACGAAATCATCCACAACAGACTTGGGTTTCATAAAGTCTGTGCAAGATGGGTCCCAAAACAACTCACACAGTTGCATAAACAACAGCGCTTGGACATCTGCCAAAAACATTTGGATCGCTATGGTAATGAACTTGACATCTTCTTAAACAAAATCGTCACCGGTGACGAAACATGGATCCATCATTACGAGCCGGAGAGTAAACGGCAGAGTATGGAATGGAAACATCCCAATTCGCCCTGCAAGAAAAAGTTCAAAAGCCAACCATCCGCAGGAAAACTGATGCTTACAGTTTTTTGGGACTCACAAGGCGTAGTACTGGAACATTATCAGGAAAGGGGCATAACAATAAACAGTGCGCGTTACAGTGAGATGCTTACTACAAGTTGAAGGTTGCAATTCGAAGCAAACGCCGAGGACTGCTGTCAAAAGGTGTTGTGTTGTTGCACGACAATGCCCGTCCACATACTGCTGCCCACACTGTTGAAATGCTTCAGAAACTCAATTTTGAAGTCTTGGATCATCCTCCGTATAGTCCTGACCTTGCTCCATCGGACTTCCACTTGTTTGGTCCACTCAAAGAGGCATTAAGGGGGCGTAGATTTACCTCGGATGAAGCAGTAAAAGAAGCGGTGCATTCCTGGCTAGCAGCTCAACCAAAAACCTTCTTTTATGACGGCTTCAGAAAGCTTGTGCAACGATGGACCAAGTGCATTGAAAAGCAAGGGGATTATGTTGAAAAATAATGTTTTCTATTTGTATTACAATAAATTACAATAAAATTTATAACTACATTGCGGATAATTATTGACTTACCCTCGTATATGCCAATATTGTCAATATTTGCACTTAAGAAGAATGGAAGAGACGCTGGAGTACAGACACAAGGGCTAGGTGGACATATGAGCTGATCGAAGACCCTAATAGAAGACCCATGCTGATAGGATGGGCTAATAGGAAACACGGGGAGGTTAATTTTTACCTTACGCAATTTCTGACGGGTCATGGATGCTTCGCGAGCTACCTATACAGGATGAAGAAGCGGACATCCGCCAGTGTATGTATGGTGACGTAGAAGTAGATGACGCCACTCACACCTTCTTCAAGTGTACCAGATGGAGTACAGAAAGAGAGCAACTGTGGAGAGACACCGGACCTTTGACTCCAGATACTCTAGTTAGAAGATAGTTAGAAGAGGAAGGTACTTGGAATAAAGTTGTAGGGTATACAGAGTGTATTCTCAAGCAGAAGAGGAGAGAATTTATTTCATATTCAGTAAGAAGAGAGTACGATAGATGACACACATATGAGGCGCCCCCCCGAAGTAATGTCTAACGACGGTTCCGGGGAGGTTTTCACGCCTGTATTTGGAGGGGATTTTTTAGTGGGTAAGAGTCCCACATACCCAACTCAGGTAGCTAGAAGGTTCTTTTGGGCATTTTCCCCCTCCTAAAAAAAAAAAAATATTGTCAAAGTTTCAATAGTTGTGATGTAGTTTATTATTGATCTGTTCTGCAGCAATAGTCATATATATATATATAATACACTCTTTATTTAGTTTATTGCGTAGTTTATTTAAAAAAAGTGTTATTTAAAAATATTTACTTTAAATTTATGTTTTTTGTTACTTTTTTCTTTTCTGATTTGTATTGAAACCTTTGTACAGACCCTGAAGAAGGCAAACAAATTTGCCAAAACGTCGATTTAAAGAGTTTTTTTTATGACCGAATCTCAACATCTATTTTCAACATTGAACACAACGTTTCGTAACGAACCCCAAAACATTGTGCATTCTGTTGGGTGAAAGGATCAGATAATCCTACTTATCACATCCTACTTACCTGATCCTGAAATATCTTTCAGGATAGATTCTTAATGCACACTTGAACTCAGATTTTATTGAAATACTTGAAATATGCATCGTATTTAAAAACTGCAGGAGATCGCGAGGAGTGGTCAATAAAATTACACTTTTTTAAAAACTTATCCGACGTTTCGACAAATTTATTACCTTCTTCAGGAATAAAAATAAAAAAAATGTTAAACGGGGTTACACATAATTTTCATTAAGCACACTAAACATAAAAAACATTCATACAACTTTGTTTTACTCTTGTTCTCAAAATTATAATTGACAAATTTTATAGTTTGTGTACCAAATTTAACGAAATTCGTCGAAAACATAAAAAAATTGTTCAGTAAAAGTGCACTTCCGGTTTACTAAATTTCTTAAAACTCGGAATTTTGCCCATCTATTTATTTCTAATTAATTTTGTTTTAGATGATACAATTGTATAATCAACTGCGATGAACACACTTAAGAGAAAAGCATAACCCCACCCCTCCCCTAAAAGTGCCCTTAAATGTATTTTCCCAATGTTTTAAATAAAAGTTGTAGATCTTTGCATGTTTAGTTTATATACATAGCTTAAAGAAAATCATCGGAACCATTTTTTAGAAAATCCCAAAAAAGTAAAAAAATCCAACTGGTAAAGTGGTACTTCCGGTTGAGGAATTTTGTCAGATAACGTGCTGTCAGATCCAATGGTGATACCTAAACGGAATATCAAGTTTCAACTTTCTACGGTTTTTCGTTTTTGAGCTATGCTGTTCACATACATACATACATACACCACACACACAGATCATTTGCTAAAAACCACTTTTTTAGACTCAGGGGACCTCAAAACGGATATTTCCGTTAAAACTCGATATCGAAAATTTGACACGATTACAATTCTTCCTCCTTACTAGGAATAAGAGAAAGTAAAAATATACAAAACTAAACTTGATATGACAGAGATAGTTGCTTATGTAATGAACTACATCATCAGAAATGAAGGTATGTAAGTAGATGAAGAGGTTATTAAACGTTATTATTAGGGAGTGAAGAATGCATATATCATGCACATATCCTTGAAGAAGGCAATAAATTTGTCGAAACGTCGGATAAGTTTTATAAAAAGTGTAACTTTTATTGACCGCTCCTAATGATCTCCTGCAGTTATTAATATGATTCGATCAAGAATCTTTATTATTATCGTTGTATTTAAAGTTAAATTTTAGATTTATTACTTATTTGTGGAACATAACATACTTTGCCACGAGCGGCCACTGTTGCATTGTTGTATCAACCAATAACTTCTGCATGCCCTTTATATATTGTTTGAGATGTCTGGGTAAGTAATATGTTGTTAATGCTGGAATAGCCCAGCAGAGACGTCAAGATCATTGAAGAAATGGCTAGTCCAGTTCCTATAATCTACGGGCCAAAAAAAAAAAAATGTATTGGAACTTGTTTTATATTTTACATTTTCAATTCTCATACTATCCAAAAATCCAACCGCCAATTCAACTACTTATAAACTCTTGTGTGACCTATCATTTATTTTTTGAACTTTTGAATCACACAATGTTTGATTAATTGGATGGCTGCAATTCTCAATATTAAACAAATCTAGAAAAATTGTAATTGCATTTCAAAATATTGTTCTAAAAATTTGTACACATATTTAGAAATTAAATTCTATTTTGTTTCTACGCAGAATCAGGTAGTGATTAAAGTGTATACATGTAATAAGTATAATGCAGATAATTTATTCAGTTTTCATTTTACAATTGGAAGAAATAATAACTAAATAATAATAGATTATGAAACTATACATACGTATATAGGAGTGTGTGATCCAAATGAGTAAAGTTCAAGGCAGTTATTATGGTTGTTTTAATATTTTGAAGATATTTTTGCTAAACAAAAACAATAAATAATGATAGTTTAAAAAAATAATTTCTATTTAATTTTTTGCAATAAATTAATAATATCAATGAAGGAAAACAATATTTAGAAGTTTATGAACTCTTTGAAATTATAAACAAAACTTGTTATTCTATCATCTAAAGCCTTTACAAGAATTTGTTGAACTTCTGAATAATATAATAATGCTATCAGTTCATATTCTAATTTACGTAGCCGCTGCATTCGACACAGTTTGGCACTCAGGACTACTCTACAAACTCAGACACACAAACGCACCTGACTACATTATTCAAATCATAGGATCCTTTTTAAGGGACAGAACATTTCAGGTAAGAGTCAACAACACATATAAGTACTAGACGCCAAATTCTCGCGGGACTACCGCAAGGTGCAATCATCAGTCCTATACTTTTTAACCTTTACTGTTCGGACATACCTGAACAAACTTCAGCTACTTTAACCACATACGCAGATGGCACAATGATAGCCTCAACTAACGACAACATTTACCAAAGCATCACTGACTTACAAACAACTATAGACATCATTTACAAAATGGTTCCAAAAATGGAAGCTACGTCTCAACATCACTAAAACAGAAGCAAAAAATTTTTTCTCTTCGGAGATTTCAAAATGAAGATCTTCGGCGACTAAAACTAAACAACCAGGAAATACCCTGGAAACCGAAGGACCAAGGAGTGCGTTATCTTGGTGTAATCCTTGATACCAGACTCTCCTGGAAAACTACACATTAACAACAAACTACAACAAGCATACAACCGACTGAAACAGTTATATCCACTTATAAACAGAAACACACCACTCAAACATTCCTGTACGGTACTTCTTTATAAGACGCTTCTCAGACCTCTGTTGACATACGCTTGGCCAGTCTGGATAACTGCCAGCAACACACTGACGAAACGACTTCAGACATTTCAAAACAAAGTACTCCGAATTGCTTTAAGAGACCCCTTGGTTCATCAGAAACATCCAAATACACAGAGAACTAGACAGTATAGATATTCACACACACATGACTAAATTAACAGACAACTTCTTCCTCACACTTCACACACTATCCTCACCGTCCCACTACAACATAGCGGAACCTACTCACTCTAGAAGACTGAAACCGCGACTCTACCAAGATTTATGAAATAACATATTTTACCTCTAATCTCTATGTGTAAAGCTCTTATTGAGCTGGCCCATATTATGATTTGTAAATAAATAAATATTCTAATTTACTAAAAACTAACAAGTTTCATATATCTTTTTCAGATTTATATTAAAGGATGTTCCATCCAAAACTCTGTTACTTCAAGTTTGTAAAATGAAATGAAATATGGCCAGCATTCATCAAAACTTTATCTATACTAGAATCTACATACTGTTTTATTAATTTCAGCATGTTCAAAATATAAACACAAACCGACAGAGCAAACATTAATATTTTTTAAATTATCAACATGAGTATATTACTAAGATTAGGATTCTATCTTTGAACAAGTCTCGGAGATTAAAAATAATTGATAATAAATCGAGAATTATAATTCATTAATCTTTTAGATGTCCATGGCGATTTTCATGAAAAACACTTAAGTTTCCGAGTTTAGAGACCTTGTCAGTGGTTTTGTTATAAACCAAATTTCGTCCATATTGCAAAGAGCCTCAGTCAGGGCCGTAGACACCTTGAAGGCTAATGGATTACTTACGCGTTTTTAACCCGGAATCTCAAGTATTTTTTTTATAATTATATTATTTTTCATCAGACCCCCTGACTGTTCTTTTTTTACTTTCTCTACTCCTATTAAGAGGAAGTATTGTAATCGTGTCAAATTTTCAATATCGAATTTTCACCGGAAATATCCGTTTTGAGGTCCCCTAAGTCTAAAAAAAGTGGTTTTTAGCAAATGGTCCTTGTGTGTGTGTGTGTGTGTGTGTATGTGAACAGCATAGCTCAAAAACGAAAAACCGTAAAAAGTTGAAACTTGATTCCGTTTAGGTATAAGCATGGGATCTGACCCTACGTTATCTGTCAAAATTCCTCAGCCGGAAATATACCCTTTATTAGTTTTTTTTTTTTTACTTTTTTGCAATTTTCTCAAAAATGGCTCCAACGATTTTCTTCAAACTTGTGTATATCAACACAATACAAAGAGCTAAAACTTTTATTTGAAACATTTCTCCGGGAAAATGCAATGAAGGGCACTTTTGGGGGAGGGGTTGGGTTAGGTTTTTATCTAAAGTGCTATTTCAGTTTATTAGATAATTCTGTCATCTAAATAATGTTAATTAAAATTAAATATGTTGTTGAAATTCCGAGTTTGAAAAAATGGGATAACCGGAAGTGCGTTTACTTTACCAGTTTACTAAATGATTTTTTTACTTTTTCGCGAATTTCTCAAAAATGGCTCCGACGATTTTCTTGAGACTTCTGATATAAACTAAACATGCAAAGATCTTTAACTTTTATTTAAAACATTTCTCTGGGAAAATTGATTTAAGAGCACTTTTAGGGGAGGGGTGGGGTTATATTTTTCTCTGAAGTGCTCTCATAGTTGGATTATACAATTCTATCATCCAAACAAAATTAATTAGAAATAAATAGATGGCCTAAATTCTGAGTTTCAAGAAAATTAGTAAACCGGAAGTGCGCTTTTACTGAACAGTTTTTGCAGTTATCGATGAAATTAATTAAATTTGGTACACAAACTATAAAATTTGTCAATTATAATTTTGAGAACTGGAGTAAGAGAAAGTTGTGTGAGTGTTTCACACCAGATTTTTTTTTTTAATTTAAGGCGCGTTAACATCCATGGTCATTGGCGTCCGGAGCATTTTCAGTGCACTGCCGGCCTCCGGACAGTGTTCTCTCGTTACAGACAACACCGTCCATCACCAAACAGTGAGCTGTTTGAGGCTTCTAGGAAGAAAAAAATCTAACGGTAGCACAGCTGGACTCGAACCCGTGTCATCCGCGTCTTGACTGTTATTCATATTGTTTTCAATATAAAGCACTTTAACTTGCAGTAAACATTTTTTTTCTTTTTGTAATGACCAAACTGATTCTAAAAAATATTTACCGATTATTATATTGGAATGAAAACTTTGTAATTAAACATAAATCAACCAATCATACATCAATATACAATCTAATAAATATTCTATTAATTACTTTATAATTTAAAGGAAATAGAATTGATATTCCCCTTGACATTTCTATTGTAGTTAAAGGTATAAAAGTTAGTAATGTGCAATATTAGCAAAAATCCTTGATATTTGCTAGTGACTAATTACATATTGATTGAAGAATTAGGTGCATTGCAGGCTAACTGTAGTCATTAAGTCATCTAGACGCTATTTTATCCATTTTATTATATCCTGATATTAATGCAATGTCATGATTTAAATGGAAATTATTGCCTATAATTTGTATGCATAAATTAAAGGAGAATGTTTAGATTTATATATCTCAAACAATATTTTTTTTCTAATATTAATGATGCTTATTTTAGGCTTAGCTATACTTTCGGGTGTGAACTTATCACCTATAATGAAAAATCTGATATGAAAAACGCTTAGACAACTTTCTCTTAATGCAATTAATTACAATTATAGTTGATAGATTTTCTTTAAAGTTGTGTGATGAATGCAAGAAATTATATCTATTTTAATTGAAGAAAATTATGAGAAAATGCGAGCTTGTTGGCAAAAAGCATAGCCCAGGTAGAAGAAGTACAGTTACAGGAAGAGTTCATGAACCTTGATAGCATTGTCTACCCCTTCTTCTCACAGGGGAGATTTGAACAAACAATTAGAAGAGATTCCGTCTCAACATCACTAAAACAGAAGCAAAAATTTTATCCTCTTCGGAGATTTCAAAATGAAGATCTTCGGCGACTAAAACTAAACAACCAGGAAATACCCTGGAAACCGAAGGACCAAGAAGTGCGCTATCTTGGTGTAATCCATGATACCAGACTCACCTGGAGACTACTACCTATGACCACAACCCCCAGTTTTGCCTAACGAATCCTAGCAAAGCTGAGAGCGGCTTCGTCATGAAGCTCATGGCTTCGGGATTGCATGTCCCCAATTTAAGAACCTTAGCCTCGCCAGGCCGGCGCACTCACAAAGGATGTGCGCCGGAGTTTCTTCCTTTACCTTTGCAGAATCGGCATACCGCACTATCTGCAAGTTGTAGACGGTGCATGTGTCTGTTCAGCCTACAATGCCCTGTTAGTAGACCCACAATTAGCCTTATATCCCTTCGGGTATGGCTCAGTAGATCTCTGGTAAATTTAGGCAAATGTCTCTTGATAAAGAGCTTTGCGTGCCTCTGTCTTGGTGTTCTCTCCCAACAACGCAGACGCAGTTCTTCTTTGATAGAAGTTTGAATAACGCTCCTGGACAGGCCGCAGAAAGGTTCGGGGCCTAAAAAGGTATCCTACGAACGCTCCCGCGCTAGAACATCCGCCCTTTCATTGCCCAGAAACCCCGCATGTCCCGGCACCCAGGCGAGTGACAGTTTGTTCCGAGCACCCACCTCGGTTAGGGCAAATAGGCTATCCCACATTAGTCTTGATACTATTTGGTGCGGAGAAAGTAGCTTCAGGGCTGCCTGACTATCGGAGTATATGGCCATTCTTCTACCCACTATGCCTTGTCTTATAATCTCCCTAGCGCAGAGTTGTAACGCCACGACTTCAGCCTGAAAGACCATGGTGTACTTCCCTAGGCTGGCCTTAATCTTAAACTTAGGCCTGCCTTCACAGACCCCGGCTCCGATTCCAGACGGAGTTTTGGATCCGTCTGTATACCAGATCGAGTTACCGCACAGGGAGACGGGTCACAGTCCCATTCGCCTCTGCTCAGTATAACAATTTGGAAGTTCCTTTCGAAATGATAACTAGTTCCTTTCGTCCTATCAGCTGGCATTCCAAGAAGAAATTATTTAGGTAAAATTATTGTAATTAATATAAATGTTAGCTGATGTTTAACAATTAACCTCTGTATTTTTAGTTAATAAAATAGTCGTACACTGCATAGTCCTGCACTTGTCTAATCTTTAATATATATTAGAAGCATGTTGTGGTTGGTTCCGCAGAGCAGGAAAGAAAGTATCAGGTCAAATTCCATCAACCAGAATTGCTACTTTATTAAATGATGTAGATCATTGCATGTTTAGTTTATATACAAAGTTTCAAGAAAATCGTCTGAGCCATTTTTGAGAAAATCGTGAAAAAGTGAAAAAAAAAAATCATTTAGTTAAGTGTTAAACAAATACGCACTTCCGGTTATCCGATTTTTTCAAACTCAGAATTTCAACAACATATTTAATTCTAATTAACATTATTTAGATGACAGAATTGTTTCATAAATTGAAATAGCAGTTAAGATGAAAAACCTAACCCCACCCCTCCCCTAGAAATGCTCTTAAATGAATTTTTCCGGAGAAATGTTTCAAATAAAAGTTGTAGCTCTTTGTATGTGTAGCTGATATAAGCAAGTTTAAAGAAAATCGTCGAATCCATTTTTGAGAAAATCGCAAAAACGTAAAAAAAAAAAAAAAAAAACTAGTAAAGTGGTATTTCCGGTTGAGGAATTTTGATAGATAACACACCATCAGATCCCATGGTGATACCTAAACGTAATATCAAGTTTCAACTATCTACGGTTTTTCATTTTTGAGCTATACTGTTCACAGATACGCACACACGGAGGCCACTTGCTAAAAAACCACTTTTTTGGACTCAGGGGACCTCAAAATGGATATTTCCGGTGAAAACTCGATATCAAAAATTTGATACGATTACAATACTTCCTCTTATTACCAGAAGTAAGAGAAAGTAAAAAAAAATAAAGAAAAAAAAGCTATCACGGTAAAATATCTTTGATACAATAGAAGTATTTTTAAAATTCTAAATTTGAAGAAAACCGTTTAACCGGAAGTTCCACTTTACAGAACAAGTTTTTGAGGTTTTTTTGGGGGGGGGGGAATTTTCTCGAAAACGAGTTTAATGATTTCCTTTAAACATGGAATAGTTAACTGAACGTTTATAAACCTAACACTTCTTAATGTATATTAACTTATTTCAAATGTTGTGTTTTTTTTTATATTATATTATTGGCACTCTCTTCTGGACTATAATATAATCAATTCTACTACTTGCCTGAGTAGATCCTTGTACCCTTTCCAGCTCTATATTTATTTCAAGGAAAATGTGTTTAAAGAAGAAGAAGATGATGACGAAAATCTGTCAGTTTCTAGATAATTGTATTATTAACAATAGTTAAGATAGAATACTGTGAGTGATTCACACCAAATCTTTTTTAATCGTATAGATAATTATATTCCATATACAATTTGATTATTATTATTATTAAACTAAATTTCTTTGTGCATGAACTGCAAGATTAATCATGTAGTATGCTTTGATTAACAACAAAGGATCTAGCCACAGCGTGTGGCTACAATACTTGTTTTGAAATAAATAATGCAAAAAATAAAATAAAAAAATGCAGCCCACCTTGAGAACGGCATTGGGCTGGCCTGTGTTTGTTATGAACAATACTATTCCTGCTCTCAGCTGTTCCCCTCAATGTGTTCTCCCCACTCTACTGGCAACACAACACTCCGCTTCTATTATTATTTGTCTTCTATATTTCCTTGCACTCTCTTTTTTTTTTTTGTCGAACTATCTCTTCCATTATACATATGGTTTTTACAAGTGCATTTTGCATTTTTCATTTCTCTTTACTTTCTTTCATTAGTCTGTATGTTCATCAAAATGTTGAGATCTTCCTTTAACGACGTTTCAGGCCAAACTCTATACCTCACTGCACGCATCTATTCGCGCAAGATAAGAACTCTTAAAAAACTACAAAACTTAACACAATACAAACTCTGCAGACCAAAAATCCTCCGATATATATACTGTGCTCCTTATTACGTCTCCAACCAAACTGTTCCAACAGAACTGAAGATTTTTTTTGCCCACGATTTAGCAAAATCCCGTAACAACAATTTCCAAAAGCAGACTCACACTTCATTCAAATCGAAATTTGGTTGGAAAAAATCGTCTGGGAAGCATATTTTTGGTATTCCTAAACCGGTTTCAGAATTTTCATCCATCATCAGAGTAAGGTTATCATCAAGTTCATGAAGAGAGTTGACTTCAACTTAATGTTTCTATTCCGCACTACATAGTGTTAATTATATAAGTTACAAGTTTGTTACAATGGATGCGTTCTATACAGAATAGGTTATTCATCTGTTTCAATTAATGCACTTCTTATTGTACCATAATAACGTCTCAACAAATTAGTGTTTACAGTCAAGTAATGCCCATTTTTGCAGGTAGACTTTACGTCCAGCTACCGATTAATGCTTATATTTTCATTCAATTTAGTACTGTTTATACTTTCCAACAACACTTTGTCAAATATTGGACCAGATTCCTAGTGCAACTCTCTGTACTTAATGTTGAAACTATTATTCAATCCATTACAATTAACATATTCGCCTTTCGTAAGCTTTCATTTTATTTAAAAGAATGGCAGAATATAAGCTGGATTAATTCCCGAATGATGCTCAAAAAATTCTGACTACCTATATCGGCCAATATCCATGTTATATTTATGATCTATAGATGATTGAATAAATCATCCTTAAAACTCTTCAACACACGTAAAATTCGTCTAAGCAGAGATGGGAACATTCTTTCGCCTTTACCAAAGACAGAACTGGAACTACAAGGTGATTAGTCCGCAAAAAGATCATTACTTTTCAAAAGAAAACGAATTGAGAATCGCGGTATAGGAAAAACCTGAACCGTCTACATTTCTATAGGAACCACTATCTAGCCTGAAGTGTGTTACTAGTGGGGAAGTACAACGTCTTGCATGAAGGGAGCAGATTCTTGTCCCACAGCTCTCTGTCTGGGATTGAGGTTATTCTCAGTCTCACACCTCTTCATCTTGAGGTGAAGTGGGTGGCGAATGGAGCCTCAGAATATCCAGGGAGGTTACCGCAAGGGAAGGGTGTATTGGCATAAGACATTTTTATCCCTATCTGCCAGATCCCTTCTTTGGAACTCCTCGATGGAATGAATAAGAAGTACAACTTTGTAAAGAATTTTTCTTCGAAGCTCAGTACCAGAAGAGGCTGGAGCATTGCATCCACTCTGTCTGGCATTAAAGAACATGCCATTGAATAATACACGGATAGGTCAGGGACTTTTGAGGGGACTAGGACCGGAGTGTTTGAGCCAAGAACCAGACACTGGGAGTCTACGGTCAAGTTTCGCAGCATCTTTCAGGCGGAAATTCATCCAATTGGAAGATGTGTCCAGTTTAACCTCGACCTGAAATTTCGGTGCCAAGAGATTGTAATCCTATCCGATAGTCAGGCTGCCATTAAAGCGCTAAGCTTATTTGTCATCAATTCAAAAATGGTGTGGAAAATACATCGGTAGTTACCTTATTTTGGGTGGCAGAGCATGTTGGCGTGAAAGATATTGAGATAGGCAAGGAAAGGCACTGCATCTCCCGAACCCTTCTGTGGGATAAACGATAATCTCTTCAGAAATGTGGAGGAAGTGAAGAGAGTGCAGCTTTGGAAAACCCTCGTGAAGCAAGCTAAGAACTGTCTGGGCGGTTATAACCAGAAAATAAAATGAAACGTGCATCGGTCTGAGTACAAATAGGCTGAGAGATTGGGGGTATTGAAGATTCAGCGGGCACTTGATGAAGCTGTACCTAGAACAGGATAGTAATTGTAAATTCTGTGGGGAATGGAGGAGACTCCAATGCACCTCCAAACGGACTGAGACGCTATTGTCCAGAGAAGCCTCGGTACTTAGTAGGTCTTGGAGAAAGATATACTCTCCTTAGTACTTTCCCAAATTCTGAGATTTCTCAGAATCTTAATTTGGAAGAGTGCTGTAGGGTATGTCGTCTCGCCCTGGTACTAGTACATGATACACTAGCTCTCTATGGTTGCATAAAAAAAGAAGAAAAAAAAACAAAAAAATAGATTTCGATAACATGCATCAAACACAAAGGAACACTGCAAAACTGATCTCTGTGTTGCTTTATGTTGACGTAGGGGCCTACGTTGACAGATCGAGCCTACGCTTGATCTGTTATTATTTATTAAAACTAAAAATTCCCATAATTCAAAAAAAACCTAGTAATAATTGTTAAAATTTGTTAACGAATTATAAAAGTCAATGTAGAACATTTGTATGTAGGACAAATAATGTTTATGGCCTGCTTTACCGGTTTTTATTTAATAATTTCTAAGTTTATTCTACGGCCATATTAGTGAATGAGTCATCTATGATTGGTTTATTTTTATTATTTATGGTCAAGTTTTGTTTTTTATCAGGTGTTTTATTTATTTAAGGAGAAAGCTTTTTTGTTTAGTAAAAAAAAAAAACTATTTATTTATTTATTTATTTATATTATTTTATTATAAATACCTAGATTTAACAATGCCGGTTGAAATATTTTAAAGTTAATTATGTAATATTTTTGTTTGTTTGAATATTTAGAACTTTATTCATAATAT
Source organism: Triatoma infestans (assembly GCA_011037195.1). NCBI lineage: Eukaryota > Metazoa > Arthropoda > Insecta > Hemiptera > Reduviidae > Triatoma > Triatoma infestans. Next base: position 110,227 of record JAAEAF010002341.1, read on the forward strand.
TTTGCAATGTTTTAACATCTGTTTACAGAACTGTCAGATTAATAATCTAGGTTAATTAGTACATATCAATCTTATTAACTGGTTTATAAGAATTAAAAGCTACAAATAATTAGTACTTAGAAATATTTTAACCACACTTTTATACGAACAAAAAAAAAATTATAATAAGTAATACAATAATAATTGGTAAGTATATATTATAATATAATAATAATTGGTAAGTAATATATAATAATAATTGATCCAATTGTTTTATCTTAATTGTTAAAAGAATAAAGTTACAAAAAATTTAAACCAGAATAAATTGTCGCGGCTGCCTAGGTATAAGGTTTGAAATAAATACACAGGTACTGACTGGGTGGATACTGGCTTGTAGTTGTTAGTCCAGCTGTTTATTGGAAAACTAACATTTTTGGCCTTTGATAGGCAGTACACACTTGTTTCTTTTTTATTTCAGCATGATATGCGGCATAGAAATCTCCGTTCTTATGCTTTCTGTAGCAGCTTGCAACATGGCAGAATGCTAGGACTAACTTTTCTGCTCTTTTTATACTATCTACCCAAACCTTATTAACCTAACCTACTATCTACCCAAACCTATGTTGATGACATCGCAATACTATTTTTCCTATCCTGATCCTACTCATGACCTGGTGTTAAATATGGAGAATAAAATTCCATATGTCATGGTTAAGTTTATATTTCGAAGACAGAATTTTCAAACACTAACCATCAGCATTGCAAAATTTACCAACTTCTACACAGATACGTTATCTAGGACTCTGCATCGATCCCACGCAGAACACTTAAAAGAAAACAACTAAACAGACGTTACGGACTATTAAGGTGGCTCCTTGGATCTAAATCCTCGATGACAGTACCAAAAAAATTTCCCATTTTACAAAACACTACTTAGACCTATATGGACATATGGAGCGGAATTCTAGGGCTCCGCAAAACTTTCGTATGTACAACCTATACAATCCTTCCCATCCAGAATTCTTCGCCGAATCGTTAACGCACCCTAGTATGTATCCCTTCATCATGACCTTTAATATTTCTATATTCCATGATCTAATCCATTCCCGATTCCAAAATTTCCGTAACAATCAATAGAATCTCCCAAACCCTCTTGCTATTACTTTCCGTACTTATCCACCCTCAGAACTCCCCATATCGTTTAAGACATGGCTGGCCACGTGATGTTCTTCTTTCTCAATCTTATACTTTATCCTGGAGAATTCCAGCGCTGGGTGATTTCTCTCATCACGTCATCCCAGTTGTGGCGTTAATCCTAATTCAGTGACACTATTTTTTTTTTATATTTTATTGCATATACACATTTCCGAATTATATAGTTGTAAAGATACAAATAAATATATTTTTAGAAAATCTTAATTTTGATTGGGGATTTTTAGTAAAACCTAGCAGACGAAACCTACCTATATTTAAATAGAATATTAAGTTTAAGCTTTCTGCGATTCGTCATGTTTAAGATTATTTCATACACAAAAATGTACAAAATACAAACAGATTATTCGGTACAAATTTTTTTTACATCCACAGGAAACCTCAAAACATAATATATAATAGGTAATAAAATTTGAAAAACTGGACACGAACGTAATATTTTTTTCTCATACTGCAGTATGAAGAGAATAATAAATTTTAATCCAAAAATTTGATAGCACAACTTGTGTGTCTTTATCAGACCTGCTCAAATAAGCAAAAAATAGCATTTAGCCGTAAAACTAAAAGAAAATAATTATTGGTACAATGAGTGAAATTTGGGCAATCAATATTTTGGACATTGGACAAATTGGTTAGTTATATAAATAGCTGGAAGTTGCGCCATAAATGCACTTCCTCAGCCAATTTCAGTCATGACATAAAACTCACCTCATCATAGTCTTCACCATAGTTTCATGACGTATTGTATACTCACTTTATATAGGGACAAAAGAGTTATATTATTGTTTATTTGGAATAAACAAGACTTTAGAAATATAAACATATTAAGTTCGGATTTCCAACTTCACTATTTATTCAATGTCACTCTTTTTTTTAATTTTTTTGTTTTTTTGTTTTTGCAGAGATTGAAACGAATATTTTATGAACTTTATTTATTAATAATGTAAAATAGAACGGTTGATAACTTATGAATAGTGCTCAGACAAAACAATTTTGTTTTGTTTAGATATAATATTTTTTTTATTTAAATAATTTATCTAAGAACATTTTCAATTGGTTATGGGAAAAAGAAGAATACACTGCAGTAAACAAGTTATGTAATGTTGTTATTTGAATTTTTTTTATTTAGCAAAATATTGAATATCTTTATTTTTATTAATGAAATTTAATTAAAGTGATTTATTATTAAGAGAAAACTCCATATAATTAAAAATAATTCTAGCGCCATCTATGATTTGTTTCAACATAAAACTAACTTATTGCTATAAACAATATTGATAATTTAGCGCTATCTAACGTTTAAATATAGAACTACTAAATTTTTTCCAGTCATCATCATTTTAAGAGTATTGATTTCTTTCTTAATATTTTTTTTATATTTTTTATGATCTAAAAAGAAATATAGTTATTTTATTGTTGTCCATTACTTTATTATTAAATAGATAACAATAAATCTTATTTGTTTTTGATAAGATAATAGGTTTTTTTTTTTTAATAAAATAATCATTTCAATAATTCTAGATTGTTTTGAAAACTTGAAACAATAATGCTGTAGATAAATTAATCATAAATTTTCGTTATATTAATTTTTCAACGGCCTCCCCCCCCCACGTCTGTAGTTTATTTGAATATATAACACTATGCATTCATGCATTATATATATGTATATATTGAACATTTATTTCATTATATTGTAATAACATATGTGTTTAATATTGCGACAACCTGTATAGGTAATAAAAACAGACAATGGTGGTGGTAAATACAATAAAAGATGGAGGGATTGTCTTGTGTTGTGTTTCCTTGGAAAGGTCGACGTCTGCGTCATATAGGAAGTGTGTTGTAACGGTATGCACCTCTCTCACCTCTCTTTCTCTTTGAGGTTTGGTGATTCATTTTTCCAGGTGAATGCCACCGCCCATTTTTACAGGGTTTTAGAAACTTTTATTTGTAATTATTTTAACATCATAGTTTCTAATCCTTTTTCTTTTTTTTTTTTTTGTTTGTTATTACAAATAAATTAGTTTTTTCCCCACAAGTGTCTTTATTAATACTACTTGTCAAGTTTCATTATAAATTATAACGGTTAAAAGTAGGGCAGAAAAAAATATGAGTAATATAGACATGTGCGCAGGATATTTTTTCCCTTTGCCATATGCAATTTGTAGATAGCCTCCAAGAGAAAAGTGCCCCACTTTTAATATTAATTCCAACAGAAAAAAGTAAATAAACAGAAAAAAATCGACAGCTGCGACAAAAAAACTGCAAACTGCAAGGGAAGTATTATGTAAATGTTTGAAATTAATTTTTCACAGGCAGTGCATTTTATTCGTAATGCGCCTCTAGGAATGAAGCGCATCCTTTTAAAATTACATGTATTGAAAAATTTATTCAAAAGTAAAAAAAATCGTTACAAGTTTAAATTTAATATTCCGTTGGTATTCTTTAGAATCTGAATTTAATGGCTTCCTCAAAACTTATGTGGGGTTACATAGGTTTAAACTACCAATTGATCAGAACGATCAGCCTGAAATACCATTTTAATGATTGCTTATTCTCCATCTTTTTTTTTTTTTTATAGAAAAGGCTCCAGCGATTTACCAGAAACTGGAATATTTGCTGCCGAGAGACGTCGCGGTCGCCACTTTCAGGATGGCTACCGGCTACGACTTCCTCCAGAGCCACCTGCACCGCCTTGGTCTTATTGACTCCCCCCCTATGTCCCCTGTGTATGGACGGCGAAGGGACGGCCGAACATCTACTTAGGTGCATTCCTTCCCGTTTTACCCTTTCCCATTGGTACTCAGGGATCTTTTTGGACCGTACCGACCCTCGCGGGTATACCGGTCCCCCGTTGCAAGCAACGGGATCGTTTAACAAGAGAAGGCTGTCACTACCAGCGGAGATGCCCTAGGGCACGCCCCCGCTTGACCCATTTAAGGGCAGGTTGAGATACGCTCAACCAGCGCGCAAAGTGGTCACATAAAGATCACACTTCACTCCCAGAAGCTAGAGAAGGCCAACTCTAGCTTGGCTCTGGTAAACCGCGCACACCCAGCTAATGCGCTACCAACTTACGGGCTGGTTCCGGGGATATTTTATATAGCGAGACTCCTCCCGCTCAACTCATGACCGCAGTCATTGGAGCTACTGTTTAAACCACGACCACTACGAATCCTACCTCAACTGCAAGCAATTGGCTCGGAAGTCGCTTGCGCCCGTAGTTCAGTGTTTCAGCTCTAACGAGCTAGCGTGACTGATCGCACGCCTGATGGTGAGTCAGTCCATCTACTAATTCCTGTCCATTGCCTGAAGAACAGGGGTGTTAGTAACCCAGGATACTTACAGGCAACCCTGCAAGGGGAAAGGATCAGGTTCGGAGCGGGTTGGGTGAGGGATTCCCCAACCTGGAGAGCCAGAGGCTGATTGTACCCCGCAGGGTGGGCGATGGAAAGTGCCACAAGCCAACGCCATTTGTTTCTAGAAGTATGCTATTTGAGATACTTCTAGATTTTTAATATCCGCACATGGGATTAGAGCATATTTATCAGTAAAAAATACGTCAATTCCTTGGATTAGAGCATATCTTATCAGTAAAGATACGTCCGTTCCTGTGCAGGGCCTCCCTTTTAGTCGCCTCCTACGACAGGCAGGGCATACCGTACGCCTATTCTAATTCCCGGGACCTACACGGGGATCTACTTAGGTGCAGTGGCTTGGAAGCCAATGACCGAGAAAACAGTTTGCAAAGGCGGGCCAGACTCTACTGGATGGCACGGCGTCAAATGGCCGAGCCGCCACGGATGGGCGTTGCATGAAGTTGAAGAAGAAGAAGAAGAAGAAGCTAGACAATATAGTTGGCTGTTGGCAACAAGCACAAGGCCAAAAAAAAAAAAAAAGCTAGACAAATGACTGACTTAGAATCCCCAAACGACTCTAACTAAATAGACGGTTCAGACAATTCTCAAGACTACTAGACAGACGATCCAAACTTACATTACAAAATAAAATAAAAAAAAACTTTCCCTCCGTATTCAGTCACTTCAGTACAAATCTTTCGAGAATTTATCAACATTCATTGCTAAGTTTGCTAAATCTTACCATCCATACTGATCTAAACATTCCTTTCATTAACGATCTAGCCAAAACTCGTTTCTCTAAATTTCCTTTCATTTACTTAACTACTAATCCCAACCATTTAATCAATCAACTCACTTCAAACATTATTCCAGATAATCCACGCAAGCGCATGAACAAAAAAAAAAGTGACCAAGACAATGGAAGTGCCAACGCTGCATGACTTCTCCAATCCACGCTACCATCATTTAATTTCATTTCAACAACTCTTTACTTGTTGAATTTATATATTTTTTGCTATTGTAAAAAATATCAATAAAAAGTAATAAAATGAATAAAAAAAAACTGAATTCTCTTTAAAAAATACTTTCACCACATGGTAAATAAATCATTTGGTTATGCATTTTTTTTTTCTTTTTTTGAACTACTAACAACACAGCTTCAATTAATAATTTTCTTAGCTTCTACTTTTTTTGTTTTTGTTTTTTTATTTGAAAACAAAAATTTTTAAGTAGAAAATTTTTTACACCCTACTAACATTCTGACTAATGATGGCCATATTCATCAACTTGTGAATAGAAAATAGCGGCGAGCGGCACAAAATAAAGATGAATTCATCATAGCACTGGTGTGGATAGAGATTTCCTATGTTGTATTTTTTTTTTTTTTTTTTTTACCTTAATTAAGCACGCTCTCTATATCTACCTTTATTCTGTATATTTTGAAGTTATTAATTATGATCCGCTATACTTTTCAAAATGAATAGATTTATTAAGTTATAATTTGAATATATATACCATATGTACATGTGAATGAAGCTGTATTACTATGCAACAATATTATATATGGTCGGTCAGTGAGTGATTGATTTTCATAGCAGTCTTTCTTCTGAATATTGGTGATATATGGCCGTTTCGTGCTATTGTTTTTGGCAATCTATTATTTTGATTATCTTACTATAATGTAAGACATTTTTCGCCGTAACGTACTGATTGTTTAATTTCAGAAGTTACAACGATTTATTTCTTAGATAGGTTTTTTTACAGAATAATATGTTTCTTCAGTTTATTTGTAAATGCAATGATTTTTTTTTTAAAAGATTTGATTATTTATTTAAAAAATATTTCTTTTATACATTGAATAGGTAGTTGTGTTCGCATTACTGGACCATATCTGTGATTATGGTGTTGTAATGGCAAGAGAGAGAATTAAGAGAGAATTAAGAGAGACTCTCTGGTACTCTCTGACTTAAGCAGGCTAGAGTTGGAGAACCTGTACATATGCCGGTGAGAATCTACCTAAGGATATCTATCTATCAGATTTGTAATGACGTAGCAATGTCAAAGCCTTCACAAAATATAACAAAAGGAAAGAATAATTTATAACTTGTGGCCCCACAGCCGGCCGCTGCCTTTTCAATACAAGGGTATCAAAGACAAGCACCGATAAAGCCCTGTCTATTGAACACAAGCCACCTGGTCTTTGAAAGTCGCCGATGGGCGACCAAATCTGGCCACTGACCTGAATCACTGGTCGCCGACCTAACCAAGGTCACACAAGGTCGCACGTTACTAGAGATGTCTTAGTGTGAGAACTTACACACTTGACAGTGTGTGAGTAAGACTAATATAAACTTCGGAAGAGGGGATCATTATATCATTATATCATCATCATTATACCAGTAGCCACATTATTATATCAGTATCATTTTAAAGCAGCAGTTACACTTGAGTTCCGAGCGCGTCCCTATACGGTTTTACTTATAATTATTTTCATAGTTGTGCATATTAGTTTATTTATTATAATCATTTTAAATTATTTGTTATTTAACTCTTAAGATTATTTATTTACTTTTATCAAAGCATATTAATTGTAGTTACCATTTGGCTCATTCAAATTATTGTTAAAATATATTCTATTTTTATAAATTCAGTGTTAGTAATTCAAGCAATAACTCTCTAAACTAACTTCCGCCTAATAAATCCCTCTTCAAGACATCTAACTTCATACCTCAGGAATCACGACAATTGATTCCACTACAGATTCAACCATATACATCGCATCGTGTCATATCTCTATTCTCACCTTTTATTTTATAAAATCATTACAATTCCAGTGCAGTTTGTGTAAACTTATAACTATATTATAACAGTGTCTTCATATCTCGTCTAATTAATCAATCCCAATTTCTCTCCTCATCAACTCCATTATAGTGTCATAGTAGGCTGGAAGAGAAAGTAATATATAATAAGTAAGTAATATAAAATAAAAAAATTATTGAATCGTCCGATTTGTGTGTGAAACCGGTATTTAATTTCCGTTTAGATTTCACCATTGCATTGTCACGAAGTTTTCCAAATCAGCCACCAAAGTTCGGATATTATTAACACAAGACTTAAATAATAAATCACTTTTATTTGAGGCATTTTTTCCAGAGGCAAATTGATTTTTGAATGGTTCCGAGTGAACTGATAAAAAAAAAAAATCTGGTGTGTGAAACACTCACACAACTTTCTCTTACTCTAGTTCTCAAAATTATAATTGACAAATTTTTTTTAGTTTGTGTACCAAATTTAATGAAATTCATGGAAAACTGAAAAAATTGTTCAGTAAAAACGCACTTCCGGTTTACGAATTTCCTTGAAACTCGGAATTTTAGCCAACTATTTATTTCTAATTAATTTTCTTTGGATGATAGAATTGTATAATCAGAAAACGTAACCCCTGCCCCTCCCCTAAAAGTGCCTATAAATGAATTTTCCCAGAGAAATGTTTTTAATAAAAGTTGTAGATCTTTGTATGTTTAGTTTATATACGAAGTTTCAAGAAAATCGTCGCAGCCTTTTTTGAGAAAATTGCGAAAAAGTGAAAAAATAATTTAGTAAAGCGCAAAAGTAAACGTCCGATTTTTTTCAAACTCGGAATTACTACAACACATGTAATTCTAATTAACATTATTTAGATAACAGAATTGCCTAATAAACTGAAATAGCACCCCTTCCCCAAAAGTGCCCTTAAATGAATTTTCCCAGAGAAATATTTCAAATAAAAGTTGTAGCTCGTTGTATGTGTAGTTGATATAGCAAGTTTAAAGAAAATCGTCGGAGCCATTTTTGAGAAAAATGCAAAAAAGTAAAAAAGACAACTACTAAAGTAGTACTTTCGGTTGAGGAATTTTGACAGATAACGTACAGTCAGATCCCATGGTGATACCTAAACGAAATATTAAGTTTCAACTTTCGGTTTTTCGTTTTTGAGCTATGCACTTCACATACATACTACACACACACACACACACAGACCATTTGCTAAAAACCATTTTTTTGGACTCAGGGGTCCTCAAAACGGATATTTCCGGTGAAAACTCGATATCGAAAATTTGACACGATTACAATACTACCTCTTACTAGAAGTAAGAGAAAGTAAAAAATCATGGCGCTACCATAAAGGACCAAGGCTAGCCAGTCCGAGTTTTTTTAGTGTAAGACGTGTGGTAAGCACCCTGCAGTTCCCACGCCGGTTAGTTTTGACCTTCGCTACCTAGGGCGCTACTAACTGTAGCTTCCCTTTTTTTCTAACGATGCAGGGTCAACACCGACTTTGCTCTCACGGAAATTGAACCCTGAATTCTCGCCTGAAAGGCGAGTGCGCTAGCTACTAGACCAACGCGTGAGGACATGTATTGTTAAAGTTTATTAAAATCATTACTAGAATTCCCAAATCCAAATCATATCCAAGGTTCCACTTGTTCTCTTATTTATCCGATTCTTGCCGGAGTTCCTCAAGAAAACATTCTTGCCCCCCCCCCCTACTATTGCCAATATGTAGGAATCAGCTAGAGCTTCGGCGTTCAAATATTATCAGTTTCTTTGTAGGGAAAATAGACTAGCGGGAGTCCTTGACATCCCTGCGGATTTCGCCAACCAATCAACATGAACAACACTAAACACTGGCATATAGTACAGTACACAATATAAATAAGGTCTGCTGATATAATTGATGTGGGGAACTACTTGGGGTAATCCTCAGGCAAACTCTAACTCACCACCACACAACTTACTAACAATTTACAAGCGCACAAAGGTTTTTCAGGGCGCATTGGATTTGACTTTTTAGCCATGCCTTGTCACAACATCATCAGGATGTTTTTGATAAACGTTTAATGATTGTCGAATTAGCACATTGTCATTGCACAGTGTTTGTAAAACAAGCTCAGGGTTTGCATTATGCTAGAGTCCTGATTCATCAAAAAACATCCTGATCTGAGTGAGAGTGACTAAGAAATTTCAATAAATGATTCAAGCCTGTCTTTTATCTCAGAGAAAAATTTCCTATATCAAAATACTAGTCACTGATTAAGACCAACTTTCTTGCCATTTTTTTATACACAGTCTTGAGATATAGCTCACAAGAGCCTCCATATCTTCTCTATGTGAAACCAGCTTAGCCAAATCATCAGCTCTTTCGTTTCCTTCAATGCCACTATGACTGTTCACCCATATATATATATGTGTATGTGTTTATGTTTTTTTAATATGTCTGTGTGAACAAAATAGCTCATAAACGGAAAAAAAATCATAGGATGTTCAGACTTCATGTACCAAATCCATCAGCTGGAAGGGCGACATTAATACGCACGTCAGTCGACAGTGTTACTAGAAAAAAAAAAGAAGAGAAAAGGCTAGTAATTTAGTCTTCTGACCGTCAAATTATTAATTTTCTAACGTCAGATCTAAAGTATGTGAAGGTGATGAATATCATGTGCTGAGTGACAAATAAAACAACATAGTTGATTATTGTGGAATAATAACGCTGCGGTGATGCTGTCCAATGTCATTGTCATTGTATTGTTGAAAGATCTGGCATGTAGATAGTGAAAGTAGGTAGCGCGGTAAGTAACAACATTCTGCCAACATGTTGGCTCATCTCCCAATCTCTAACCTTCTACTACTAAACACGTTTAATTTGACTTGCAAATATCCCTCTTCTGTTATTCAGCGTGCCAGTTTATACACTATCATTGTAAACATCAAAGCTTTTCCTGTCCAATGTTTCATATGTCTTCTTAGCTGTCCTACTAGGAAAACCCCCCCCTTTCATTGAGTTAGTTTGAGAGTAGTGTATGTGGAATGTTATTCTGAGAATGTCCAGAAAGGGATACTTATTAAATTCACCCCTTTTAGAGTTATTCCTATTTTGAGGTCATCGACATTTCTTAGAACTACTTTCATCTATTCACTCAGACTTAATAAGAGTTAGTTAGTGTTGCAATTGAAAGTTATTCCACTGGAAGCCTTCAAAATTTGCAAAAATGGCGCTTGCTCCAAAACTCTGTATAGATAGAATTAATACTGAAGTATTCCTCCATATCTTACAAGAAACGACACGAGTGATGAGGAAATGTGCGTAGTAATAGCCATTCATCTTGAAAACAAATTCTTTCTAATTGATTAGATCGACTGAGAGAAACTGATGACGACATTACAATAACATAGAACGAACTACGGTAACCTTACTTCGCAACAGAACTTCGTATCTTATTCACTTCTTTTTCTTCTGAAATATTCTCTATAATCAAATGAAATTCCCAACAAAAAAACTCCTGGAGATGAGACTTAATCTCAAATACGATATTATAATGGGATCCGAATCGTTAAAGATTCATAGGATCCGAAGAGCGGAGAAGCATATTAAAGGAATCAAAATTTAGTTAATCCCGATCTAGGCCAGACTTGGAAGGGACAGTTCGATTCATATAAATAGAGCGAGAGCAGTATAGTTCTGGTCAGTTAACAGTCAGCAACCTTCTACTACCTGCTCATCACTCAGCCACACAGTCTCTTTATATATCTCTGGCTACCAACTTCTGTTTTACTGTAAAGTCCTTGCAGTTTGTGTGTTCTATTCATTATACAGGGTTTAGCATATCATTTACTTTATTTCTCTAAAATCCAATCTCTCCTTCTTACATCCATTATAATATTAAGAAATCTGTCTCGGAAAGGTTTCGCCTTTCTACTAGAATCTTTAACGCTTGCGTTCCATTAGGTTACTAGCCAAAAAATTGGCAGAATGTAATAGTAAATAGCCAAAAAGTGATCCTAATAGTTCAGTTATATTTCGAAAACATTTGAAAAGAATAATATTCTAAAAGGCTTTTAAAACACCTGACTGATACAAACATCACAACATGGCTGACACAATTCCTCTACATTGCGCATAACTTTGAAAAAAAAAATACGGGCACAATACTTCTTGATGTAACTGCCACATTTGCCTCAGTTTGGCACTCTGGATTTCTTTACAAATTCAGAAACACAAATTCACCTGACTATATTACTCAAATTGATAGGATACTTTTAACAAAAGGCAAGAATGTTCCAGGTCAAGACACAACTACACATACAGAGCAAATTCTTGCAGGGCAATCATCAGTACCTATACTCTTTAATCATTACTGCTCGGACTGCAATACAGACATTAATAAAAGCATCACTGACTAATAGACATCAATTAACTTTTTTATTAAAGACTTTCAAAGATAGAAATTAAAGTTAAACTTACTTCCAAGTACTGAAAGTGGTTAATGGGGCATAAAAAGAACATTTACTTTCTAACATAAAACCATTTTTTACATTACATACTCCTAGTAACAGGAAGTATTGTAATCGTGTCAAATTTTCGATATCGACCGGAAATATCCGTTTTGAGGTCCTCAGAGTCCAAAAAGTGGTTTTTAGCAAATGGTCTGCGTGAGTGTGTATGTCTGTGTGTATGTATGTATGTATGTAGGTGAACAGCATAGCTCAAAAACGAAAAACCGAAGATTGTTCAAACTTGATATTCCGTTTAGGTATCACCATGGGATCTGACAGTTCGTTATCAAACTCCTCAACCGGAAGTACCACTTTACTAGTTGTTTTTTTTACTTTTTTGCGATTTTCTCAAAAATTCCAATAATTTTCTTGAAACTTGTTACTGCAAGTACACATACAAAGAGCTACAACTTTTACTTGAAACATTTCTCCGGAAAAATGCATTTAAGGGTACTTTTGGGGGAGGGGCGGGGTTACGGTGTTTCAGTTTATTAGACATTTCTGTCATCTAAATAATGTTAATTAGAATTAGATGTGTTGTAGGATGTGTTCCGAAAAAAAAATCTGATGACCGGAAGTGCGTTTACTTTACAACTTTACTAAATAATTTGTTCACTTTTTCGCGATTTTCTCAAACATAGCTCCGACGATTTTCTTGAAACTTCTTATATAAACTACGCATGCAAAGATTTACAATTTTTATTTAAAACATGTCTCTGGGAAAATTCATTTAAGGGCACTTTAGGGGGGGGGGGATTATGTTTTTCTCTAAAGTGCTATCATAATTGATAATACAGTTCTACCATCCAAACAGAATTAATTAGAAATAAATAGATGGCCAAAATTCCAAGTTTCAAGAAAATTAGTAAACCGGAAGTACGCTTTTACTGAACTGTTTTTTTTTTCAGTTTTGATGAATTTCATTAAATTTGGTACACTAGCTATAAAATTTGTCAATTATTATTTTGAGAACTGGAGTAAGAGAAAGTTGTGTGACAGTTTCACACCAGATTTTTTTATTTTAATCTCATTATTTTGTCATTTATGTCAGGAAATATGTATACTTTAACTTATTATCAGGGATGGATAAGACGAATGATAAAGGACATTGTAATGTCAGCTGTTTATGATTGAGACTGAAACACATTAATTTATTCTATACACATCATTTGTATTAATGAACTATGAGGAAAAGGAAGAATATCTGTAGAATAGTAGCGTTGGCTGATGTAAGTCGCTTGAAGAGCGATATGGTTAGTATTAGACTCTTTCTTGTCAGTTGATTAGCTTATGTTTAATTAACATGTTAAACAGCTAATATTTTTATGTTTAATTAACAAATAAAAAAAAAAATTGTTATTTGGCCAAAAAAGGCAGTCTTTTACCCCCTCCTACAGAAGCTATCAGCTACGAAGGTGCTTGTCGTGAAATAAAAGAAAGAGTCAACGAAGCTTTACATATATCGCGTAAGCAAAAGGCGAGCGGTAAACGATGGGATTAGACAGCCCCTGCCTAGTTGCCTGCCAAGAAAAATAGCCACAGCCAATTTCCGCCTTCTGACTGGGCACGACTATCTCCAGGTTCACCTGAATAGAATAGGAGTTGTTGACTTCCCCATATATCCCCTCTGCCTAGAGGAGCCGATGGATGCTGGACATCTAAACTCCTGCCAATCTCTGGATTTGTCCGCGATAAAATTTGTAGGCATGACATGGAGAAGAACTCCGCAATATACTTGACTGCTATATACCTGATGGCTGAAAAAGCCCTGTAAATGGCGTAAAAAAAAAAAAAAGTTTAATTAACAAGTTTCCTGATTTCCTGATGTTTCCTGTTGCTTCCTGAGGAGAAATCGATACTAGATTTTTGTCTGAGAAGTTAATAAACAAAGACGCAGGCTATCATGGAAAATATCTATGAAACAAATGAAGATCATGCTTTCCACTTTTAAACAAACTTAAGTCGATGGAACAGTAATTGTTTCGATGGAGTAGTGGTTTGTTATAATATTATTATTACGTAATGCATCATACTACTACATCAAAAGAGGAGAATAATGAAGGTATGACGTAGAACTGGAGGTGAAACCATCATCTTACCACTTCAATAGCCTTAGTGGGAAGGAAGTTCTATTAATACGAAACAGAGCAGACTCGTTCCTTAGATCGATAAACATTATATTGTTTAAAACATTGTATTAACATTTTAATTATTAATATTGATATTCAATCGACCATTCAATATGGCTTTCGATATAAGTGTAAATGTAACTGAAATATATTCTCAAGTGTGATTCAGCTTTTTGTTACCATGATGGTTTCAGCTTCGTCTATTAAATTCTCATTCTACATTCACTTAAAAGCCAGTCAATATTGTTGTATATTGTGGTATATTTGTTGTGTAGGGTGAATAGAGGGCTATTATATCAACAAATAAACCCCAGATTTCCCTACAATGTGCTTAACAAATATACCATCACTTTAGAATGCCTGATCCTCGCATTCCTTGCCGAAAGTACACTGCAGACATCGTAACGCAAGCTGACAATATCGTTTTTCCCCAAATTCGGATAAATAATCGTCATATTCACCAAATCATGATTTTGTAATTGTTAACAAACAAAAAATCTAATATCCATCTCTCCTCAGGAGATGACAACAGGAAACCTGTTAATTAAACGTAAAAATATTTAAAATAATATCTGGTTTGCACACTTCCATGACATTCCATACTGCGGCTAATACAATTCGTAATATAAAATTACAAATTTTTCGTTAAACTTCTAATTATCCTCAGGCATTTGTGCTATATGGGAGGGACAGGTAGTAGTCTCCCTAGATTACACTATAGTCCAGAAGAGAGGGCTAATAATTTATTACACTATAACTAAATTAAAAGTGATAGATATTTTATCATTGTGCAGTTAAGCGCTCCAAGTTTAAAGTAAAACCTTTTTTTAACTTTAAAAAAAAAAAAAATTTAAAAAATGCAAAAACCTATACTGCAAAGTAGTAACTTCTGATTAACTGATTTTTCCCCAGACAGACTCCCTAGATATCATAATCTCCTGTTACTATTATTTTTTTTTTATTTATTTATTTAAGGCGTCTCAACATCTGTGGTCATTTGCGCCCGGAGCCTTCTCAGTGCACTACCGGCCTCCGGACAGTGTTCTCCCGTTACAGACAACACTGTCCATCACCGGACAGTGAGCTGTAGGGGCTCCTAGGAAGAGAAAATCTAAGGGCAGCACGGCTGGATTCGAACCCGTGATCTCCGCGTTACTAGTCCAGCGCGCTACCACTGAGCTAATCCCTTCCCTTGTTACTATTATTATAGTGCTAAGAGATTTAGCCCAGTTAAAAAAGCAGCATTTTTTTTTTTTCTAACAACTCGATCAATTCTCATGATTTTCGGAAGAAAATCTCATAGGCATTAATAATAATTTTAATATTTTCCTAATTATTAAAATTAGCCAAAATCTTGAAGAAATATAACTTTTCCTACGCTTACAAAAACTCCAATCCTCTAAAAAAATACTCTTTTCTAATCTCAAAGACCCCACACCCACAAGTTTATTATGACATGTTATTTATAAAATAAATTGTTTACAATGCCCTGCTACATACATAGGACAGACTTCTCAGAATTAAAAAAGTAGACTGTATCAACATAAATATGACTGCAAAACAAAAAAAAAAAAAACAACAAACACCGAACACTAACCAAACATTGTATACAACACAAACATGAATTTGATATGGAAAACAATAAAATTCTCTCCATTAACAATAATAATAAAAAAAAAAAGAAGAAATATATTCGAAATGATACATATTAAAAAAGATAAATTATCTATTAATTTTAGAACAGATACGAACAACCTATCCTTCAGTTATAACAGTCTTCTGGAATTCCCTTAACAACAAACACAATAAGACAAGTTTTCCCATCCCCTATCCTAGCCCTTTATAAACCTTGACACACCCAATTTCTGTAACACTTGGTGATGGTATATCACAGGTTAAACTGTAAGTTTTAAGAAATTCTAACAAGAAATTTTTGTAAGTACACTTCTTGTGTTATTTCCATATTTTACTATTATATACCTCATATTGTTTAAATTTTAATAGTTGTGATGTAGTTTATTTCTAATTTGTTCTGCAGTAATAGCAATAATTAAAAATAAATTTCAATTTGATATATATGTATGTATATATATATATCTTTTATTTAGTTTATTTATATAGTTATTTTAAAAATTTTTATTTTAAGTTTATATTTTATGTTATTTTTTTCTTTTTTTCTGATTTGTATTAAACTCTTTGTACAGACCCTGAAGAAGGCAATAAATTTGCCGAAACGTCCGTGAAAATTTAAAAAAGAGTTTTTTTATTGCCACCGAACCTCAACGTCTATTTTACAACATATTCCTAAATATTTTTGACTTTGAATACATGTTAGCACATATGTGAGAGCACATATATGAGAAATTATTTACTACCGCTTATTCTGAGTAATATTATGGACAGTTCCAACATTCGCGTGCACTTCTTCAGCTATTAGTTCAACAGTAATTTGCCTATTGTCCTGAAATACCGCGTTAACGCGAGATTCGAAGGAGGAAGTTACAACTTCAACCGGTCGTCCATTTCGGTGCTCGTCAGTATGCCATTTACACGGCCACTTTTTAAATTGTTCTACCCATTTGAAAACGTTCGAACGGTTCAAACAATTATTACCGTACACTTTCAACATTCTTTCGTGGATTTCACTACCTTTGATACCCTCTGCAACTAAAAAATCTAATCACTGAGTGTTGTTCTTCCGAGATGCAATACTCGAACGGACTCGCCATTGTTCACTGAATACATTTTTGAGGTTATGCTTACCACATACTTTCGAACAGCTGAAGAGAAACTAAGTACAAGGATGCCAACTTGACACACTATTGTATTGTATTGATTGATTAAACAAACTATTGTATTGATTAAACAAACCGTTTCTGAGTTACAACGATTTGAAGGAACCTCGTTTCTCGTTTCTCTTATTTATTGAAGGAACCTCGTAATACACCAAATAAAAAAAATATCTTATCACTTTACTTATTGCATGACTTCCCTCCATATAATCACATTTCAATATATTGTAACGCAGCCACTGGTGCCATCTAGGAGAGAAAGCAGGTACCTCAAGTTCTCCTAGTGGCCGCTAGGAAGCGCTGGCGGCGCGCTCTAGCTCTTTCTAGAAGAATTAAGAAAGATCCAGACCCTTCTCCATTGCTATAAAAGGTGAACACGAGTCGAGTTTTAGTTTACAGAGTTTCTTGTTACAAACTAAGTGTACGTTTGTGAAAAGTGTATAAAAAGTGAACTTTTGTGGTTTAAACTGTGAATTAATGATTATTAAGTGTTGTATTTTATAATTTATTGTGTAAAACAATAAATTGGTGTTTTTCTTATTGAAGTTTAGAGATTTTTATCTAAACGAACCCACTTAAAACTTAGCTAGTTTAGAGTGAAAAACGTTACAATATATATATTACCCAACTCATTTTTCTACAATCCTTCTTAGCGTCTTAAAAAACAATGGCCTCAAAGAATTCTATTTTGGATTGTTAGAGTCCTGACTACTTCACTTCTACTTTTGTAAAAATATATATATTTTTTTTTTTTATTTAGGGCGCGTCAACATCTATGGTCATTGACGCCCGGAATCTTCTCAGTGCAGTTCTCTCATTACAGACAACACTGTCCATCACCGGACAGTGAGCTGTAAAGGGTCCTAGGAAGAAAAAAATCTAAGAGTAGCACAGCTGGACTCAAACCCGGGTCCTCCTCTGCGTGGGAGTCCAGTACGCTAACCACTTAGCTATTCTCTTCCCTTTGTAGATATGTAGCTGATTATAGTTATCCAGCTATCTTGTTGGTGATAGCATGAAATACAAAAAAAAAAAAAAAATTTCATTGAATTTACTGATTAATTGCATTAAATTATGTTTAATAAAAAACGCAATATAAATTATAAATTATGTAATTATTTTATTTTATATTGGTTTCTGATATCTGATTTCTATATTATTTATTCTATTATTATAGTCCCAAATAAATAAATAAATAAATAAATAAAATATTCTTGATATTATTTGCTCGTCCATTGATAAAGTTTTTTTTAAAAAAAAGAAAACTACAATACAATATTGTAACATGCCGCTGGCTCTTCGCCAGTTTAGTTGATTCTTTTTCTCTTGGTAAACATCTGAAAGCGAATGCTTTGTTATTTTCCTTTTTCAACCAGACAATATTGAAACTTTTAGGGATGATATTTTCTTGCCTCAATTTTCGTTTTTTGAAAGATGGCCATATTTCTGTTTTTTTTTTTTTTTTAAATACTAGTATTAAAGTTTTAAAATATATACGTATTTTTATAGCAGAATATAAAATTACAATTCAACAAATTTTTAAATAATATTTTGTTTGTTAGCCACAGAAAAAAATTCGGGTTCAAAATTTTTTTTTTGTACAGTACACTGCGAGCAAAAGAGATCTACTTTGGTCCCTCACTGATACCAGGAAGAGACTATTTGCTGTACAGCATCCCTTCCAGATGAATATCTCTAAGAAATCTCAAATCTGGGAAGGCTGTATTTTTAAGGTTATAGGGAGGCTATATTTTCCTCCAAACATACGGTGAGTACCCAGGCTTTCAAATCTTCTCTCGCTGTCTCTCTGATAGTAACGGTAATCTGTTAGGAGGTGCATTGGAATCTCTTCCATCACCTCACACAATCCGCAGGTACTACCTCGTTCCAGGCCCATCTTTTTTCAGGTTACTGAATCAACAATATCCGTTGAAGAAAGCCGTCAACATATGAAACCTATTTTTACTCGAAAGTTATGCTCTGTAATATGTACATCTTTGGGCGAATTAATAAATATAAATTGTATCAAAATACATTACTTGTTATATGATTGTAAAGTAGGGAATTTTTTCAATATATATAATATATAAAGTTGGGTTTTTTGAAAGTAGAGGAGCACAAAAGAAACAGTTAGTTGAGTCAGAGGTACCCGGCCTACATTTATTTAGGACAAAGGGAATTTCCCCCTTTTCACTTTTCCCGGCGCGGAGGTAGAATATATAAGGTGGACCCTTTTACGGATGGAGTTCAGTTCAAAATTTTGTACCATAAAAAGAGTGAAGTCCATCATTAGAAAAAGGCCATGTTACAGTAGTGAGTGGTGCAAGTGCACCGAGAAACCCAACCTTCTTCAAGTCAGTAAATATGTAAAATATGTAAGTTTATAAAAAGCAGTTTCTCCTAAATGACAAGACACTTAATATGTTGTTATATCACAATATTGTATTTATTAATTTTTGACATATACTTTTTATTTTGATTATATATTTTTTCAATCTATATATTTAATTGTTTTTTCATCCTCTCCAACTTCTGTATAAACACAGACCTCAAGAGATCCCTTTAGAGAAGATTTCAAAATATAAATTATAATAATTAATTATTAATTAACACATTTAATTTACCCCCCATTACAAATCATATTACAGCTCACTTCAATCCCTTTCCAATCAGAACCGCCCAGACAAGTCTTAGCCTCCCAGAGCTGTGCTCTCTTCGCTTCCTTCACATTTCTGAGCACATCCCGATGACAGTCTGGTCGGTCATCCCATAGAAGGGTTAAGTATAAATTTATATCCGGTATTTTATCCGTCGTAGCATGCATATTTATAGTTTTCCTGACTGGTTTCGGATTTTCATCCATCGTCAGAACAAATTTACCAAGTTCATGTAGAGTGTTCACGTCAAATTAAATTGAAGTGAACAGTGAGTAGGGATTGTAGAGAACACGAACTTGATGAATTTGCTCTGACGATGGATGAAAATCCGAAACCGGTCAGGAAAACTATAAATATTCATGCTACGTTGGATAAAATACTAGATGTTATCCAGCAATGCGGATCCATCTACATATTCTATAAATTTATACTTTCCCGTATAATGCTGTAACAATCAATTTTTCAGTTAAGAGAACGAATTGTGTGTGGCCTTAACAAACTTTAGTGATCAGAATGAGAGAAGGTCATGTTAGGTTTTCATATAACTTTCTTTTTTTTTTTTGTTTCACTTTCTCATTTGTATAAAACCCAGATCATCTTAAGACATTATAAGACAAGTTCTGTAAGCTTGTGAGATCGTCTGCTAATTCTTAAAGCCAGGTGATTAAAAAATTTAATGTATAGATGCAGAAAATTGTAATCATATAATGCGTAACCAGATACGTATTCATACTTCAACTGTTAACAAAGTAGATATAAAAGGGGGAAGCACTTACACGACCAAAAAAAATCTTCAATAGCGTGGTCAGTGAAGGGATATACCTGACCTCGGACAATATAATGAAAGTTTTGAATGATAATTTATATAGGTTATATGCTGCTTTATATTCCAGTATAATATCAGCGTAATTTGAAGATACAAACTTTTTGTAGGTCAACTGGGGGTGGTATAGCAGATTCAGGTTTAAGGAAAATGTATTTAGTAATGCTAATTTCTAATCAAATATATTTTATTAAATGTCTATATTTTTCAGCATAAACATGGTTTCCAATTATGTTTTGCAACACTAATCAAATAAATGTATTGAGCTATCTAAAAAATAATTATTGAATATTTTAATTATATCGTTATAAATAATTAGAATATTTTTTGTGCATAAAAACAGTTTTATTTAAAAATAAATAAAAAACGCTAAATTCAATATTATTCTTCAAAATATAAACCATTATTTTCAGCTATTTTCGCCAAAAACATTTAAATTAGGTGACAGTACTACACTTTTGTCGCGTAAAGCTTGATGACTTCTTTTCCGAACCCAATCATGCCTAAACTCTGGTTTGTCTAAATAGCCTTGTGCTCGTCCTCCAAATCAATCATTTTTAGGTTTTTGAAGCCAATTTTTGCACACATCGACTTGCTATTTGGGTTGACACTCAGAAAATTCATGAGGAACTGATATTAGTCTTTAATTCTGGACATCCAGCTAGAAAGATGGATTCTCTCAGAAGAGATGGGCGTGTCTGTGGCGTTCGAAATGCCACTAGATTAGATTAGACCTCATTCCCCTCTTAATCAGGCGTAGCAAAGCTGACAGTGGCTCCGTCCTGATGTTCATGGCTTCGGAATTGCTTGTCCCCAGTTGAACAAAACCTTGTCCTCGCCAGGCCGGCACACTCGCAATGTACCAGGGTTTCTCGTCAGTCTTGCAGATTCGGCATACCGCATTATCCGCAAGTAGTAACTGGTGCATATGCCTCAACCTGCAAAGCCCTGTTAGTAGACCCGCTATTAACCTTATATCCCTTCGGCTATGGCTCAGTATTTAGTAATTTCTAATTTCTGGTAAACACTATGCCAGGTAATCCTGGAATGGTCGTAAACGGATACCGATTCACATATTCGAGTAATTCTTCATTATCAACTTGAAGTCTAGTTGTCGTAGCTTTTGTGCGGAAGATCGGTTAAAATTATCTTGACTGGGGATACAGTCAATAAGCAAGAAAAAATATGCCACTTTTAGTCAAAAAAAAAACAAAATTCTGTTTTAGCTGATGCAGTACAGTTAATAAACAATAGCAAAGAAAGACGATATCAAGATTCATGCAGTCAGATAATGCTAGATCCAGGACACGTGGGACATCACTGGAAAATATTTCGTTGCACTACAGCCGATAATAGTTGTTGCCAAGTAAAGAAAGAATGTTATCTAGAAATAATTAATGTACAGAAAATGGGAAGCTCTTAATTAATGTTCTTATGATCATATATGTTTTTACAATTGATTGTGATGAATGTGTTTTAAAAAAAATATTAAGAGGGCGTTACAAATATCTATGCATGACACACAAATCTAGGCTACACTATACAATCAATTGTCTATGTTGAAATTTGACCAAATCAAGAGGATCAAATTAATGAGTTGTTAGATGTATGTTTTACTGTAATTCAATTAATTTTCAGAGGGAATTTCGATCAAAAACTAACAAGTTAAACAGAGACTGGTTATCGTTCATCTTTTTGTTTCATTAAGTTAATATATTTAGTAAACTATAAGCTTGAAATGTTTAAATCATATTTCTGCTAAATTTATTAGTATCAAATAATCAAGATGTTCTATTTGGCACAAGTGTGTAATTTCATAATCAGATTTAACATTAATGAACAAGAAAGGGGACAAACAATGTATTTCAAACAAAACTCAATAATAATCAGTACAAGGAGAGGCCGAAAGTGGGAGATCAACAGTGTGTGTGAGAAGAAGAGGGGGCGGGAGGCTGGTTTTCATGTAAGTATCTAAATTTACATTACGATTCCACAATCAAACTAAAAACTTTCTATTGGCTGTTAAAACAGCAAAAACGATTTGAACTTCTAATTATAACTTGTTCCCAATAATAAACTCTTAATGAATCGCAAAGTAAGGAATTGCAGATCAATAAATTAAACTTCAACTTGTTATCATGATTGTTGCTAAGCAACTTCAAAGTACCAACCAACAGAACTCTTATACCGGCATGTATATATATATATTTTTTTTTTAAATCTGCATATTTTCTTTATTAAGAATATTTAGTTTTATTAAAAGCATCATTTTTTTTGTGAAGATTGTAAACATAGAAGAGATCGCATTATTGGCATTTATTTAAACTTGTTTCTAAACTGTTAAAATCTAAGATATTTTGACGTTAAAAATGTAATAACAATATTATATGTTTATATTTTAATCAATGGCGAAACGTGGGTCCTGTTACTAAGGTAAATCTCCTTATCATTTTTTTACCAATTATCATCCTCACCAAGGACGAAGATAAGGAGTTAAAAAATATAACTTTGGTAACTCACCAATTAGACAACAAAAATGTCACTAGACAACAGTTTCGGATGATAACTGTTAATCAGTCTTTTACAATTTTAAAATTTGGAATAGAACTCACGCTATGCCACTGTAATATTGTTATTTAGTTGGTATACCGTACAATTTATTCGAGTGACATTCTAGACGTTGCTACTCTCCCGAGAACACTGCAAATATCAATTTTCTAGATTTAATTGTTTCTAATAAAATTACATGTATTTATGAGTGTAGATGAGTAATTGATGTTTAAAGGACAATCGTTGGAACCATTTTCAAGATAAAATAGCAATAAATAAATAAAAAAATCATTCGGTAAAGCTAGACTTTTGTTTGACGTAACCTCACTTTCAAAACCTCAGTGACTGGTGGTGCAATGGTTTGTATTTTCTGAGTTTTTTTTTATTTTTATTTTTGAGAGATATTTTGTACCTCAAGTAATTCTTTTAATTAATACATTGTAATAGTGTAACATTGATGTGACAAATAGCGTGACTAACTTTCTAAACTTTGGAATATCGTCTGGTTGAGATGGACTTGGCTAGTTAACTATATGGTATAACGAAGAGAGTGGGGATATTAAAGGTATTATTATGGCGTATGCGCTGCTGCGTCAAGCACTTCTCTAGGTCAGAATGGAGATGGACAATCACTACTAGGAGACATGCAGACATGCAGGCATGAAAAGCCACGGTTGTCAAGCATTGCATGAGAAGAAAGGTTGCGCATTACATTTTGAATGAATAAGAATAATTAATTAATAATAATAAATTAAAATGGAATAAATTGCCAAAGCGTGGTAGTCCATAACTGATTCCAGATTCTCACTGGTTTTAATTTATCAATATCTTCATTAATCTTCATAATATGATGAAATAATCTGAATGTATCGTACAAATACGTGACAAAAATTCACTATTTTTCATACGACATTTTTTATTACAATAACTATAATTATTATAATTGATAAATAAAATTATTATTATGATTATAAATTTCTCTAAAATTCGAAGCTTTTCCTTTTTTTCCCTCTCTTATCTATCTTCCAGCTGGTGACATCATATGTTGTTACAATGACATCATCGATAGTTTACGAGGCATGTCCAGTAAGTAAGTGTACTGAACTTTCGTAGGTTACAAAAATTTTTATTTGAACCAAAAAATTACCTGTTTACATTAGTACATATGTAAGCTATTTTACGACATAGTCACCATTCCTCTCAATGCAGGTGGTGAACCGGGGTATTAATTTTTTGATGCCTTCCTCGAAGTAGTTTCCCGCCAACTCCTTCGTCCACTTCTTCACCTCTTCGTCGGTTGAAAACCTTTTTCCACCCATGTACAGCTTCAGGGAGGTAAAGAGATAGTAATCTGAAGGTGCTAGGTCAGGGGAATGCGCGGGATGGTTCAGGACGTCCCATTTTAAACGAGGCAAGCAGTTCCTTCGTGACGTTGTACTGAACAGTTTTCTCAGTTTTCGACGAATTTCATTGAATTTGGTACACAAACTATAAACTTTGTCAATTATAATTTTGAGAACTGAAGTAAGAGAAAGTTGTGTGAGTGTTTCACACCAGATTTTTTTTTCCTTAATTGATGAAGAAAAGGATATATTTTATTATTAATTGGTTTATTGGATCCCTTGCTATTTATTTTTTATTTTTTTTTAAGTTAAGGCGCTTCAACATCTATGGTTATTGCCGGCCTAAGCCTTCTCAGTGCATTGCCGGCCTACGGACAGTGTTCTCTCGTTACAGACAACACTGTCTATTACCGGACAGTGAACTGTAGAGGCTCCTAGAAAGAAAAAAAAATCTAAGGATAGCATAGCTGGCCTCGTACCCGGGACCTCCGCGAGCGGAGCCTAGTACGCTAACCACCCTTCCTTAACTCTGGGTAACTCTTTAAAAAAATTGTAATTTTTTAAAGCAATAAATAAATTTGAAAATTTTAATTGGCTAAGGTTATGTTTATAAAGGTTGTTAACACTTTGTGAATGTATATTTAACTTATTCAGAGGGGAAATTATCATGAAATAATGATTAGTAGTTTGTAGGTTAATGGTGTAATGACAATGGGACAAGTAATCAAGTAGTGAGCGTTCTGTTACAGAAAGTGGGGCGATAAAGGGGGTTCTCTTGCACAGAACCATTGCCATTAATGTGGGATACCATGTTTGATCCGTTTAGTTCATTTAACACTATGACTAATTTAACTAATAGTTGTTATCCCTTCGCCACTTTTAGTAATTAAACAACTAAAACCAATACTAAACTGGCCAATGGCCAGCAACTTTTATTTGTACCACTTTGTAGTATTTTCTGTTTTTTTAACTGTTTCAATCAAATAGTTCAAACCATGCTATAGTATATCATTTTTTGGTAAACAACTTTATAATTAATGGTTTTTAACAGAGAAAAGTGTATTTGGTGTTATGCTGCTCGGAGACCATTGGATTTATATTGAATTTTATTCAGTTTTTATTTTTTCCAATCATTTCAAATATTAGAGACATTTTCCGTGGTACCTGCTTCATTTTGTGGTCATCGACTGGTTTCGGGCGTTCGCCCAACTTCAGGATGCGTTGTCAGACAGTGTGATAACACACCGATGTTGACACGCCTTAAATTTAAAACAAGGGGTTTATACACTAGTGATAAACTGAATTTGCTCTGTGCAAGTCTGTGTTATCACACTGTCTGACAAACGCATCCTGAAAATGGGCGAACGCCCCAAAACCGGTCGATGAACACAAAATGAAGCAGGTGAAATGTATTTGGTGTGTTGAGTTGTTGTGTGTTTGGGGTAGTAGTTGGTATAGCACTTGCGGTTTAGTAAAAGGGCTTGTGTTGTAAGTTTTAAGAGAGAGAAGTAATAAGAATAATTAAGAAAACACTGGGAGATTAAATTAAAATATATTCTTTAAAGATATTTAAATGCTTTCCAATAACACAGCAATATGCTTATTAATTTACTGCAATAATTCTTATGTTATAACATAAACTGCCACTGATTCTAAGAGAGCGAAAAAACAAGTGTACTACTTGAATGTCTGTTTTAGACTGTTCTTGAAGGAATGCCTTCTAATTGTTCGTTTAAATCTTCCCCTGTGAGAAGAAGGAGTAGTCAATGCTAACAAGGTTCATGAACTCTACCTGTAACTGTACTTCTTCTACCTGGGTTACCTTTTTGCCAACAAGCTCGCATTTTTCACATAATTTTCTTCAATTAAAATAGATATAATTTCTTGCATCCATCACACAGGCTATTACGGAAAATGTCTCTGAGCTTTCCAGCTCTGCGGAACCAACCACTACAACAATTTCAAACATTCTTAGTTTACTATCAAAGAGAAAGTATTGGGATTCTATTAAATTTTTGAAATTGAGGGAAATGTTCCCATGTTAAGAGGAAAGATAAGCCAACTAATAATTGATTAGACAGCGTTTAATTGCAGGGCATATTGGGCTAAGATCAAAATAATACTTTGAGCCCGTTGAGTATGAAAAATTGTTTTGATGTGTATAAGTGTTCTGGAAACTTGAATGTTCTTATTCAAACTTTTTTTTTTAAAACTGAAGTTGAAACATGAGATGTCATTATGACTTTCAACATAAAACTGTTTTTTATACACAACAATTAGAGATTAGCTGGGCTAGCAACGCGGAGGTCCCGGTTTCGAATCCAGTAGTGCTGCCATTAGATTTTCTCTTTCAAGGAACCTCTACAGCTCCTACAGGTGATGGGCAGTGATTCATTAACGAGAGAACACTGTCCGGTAGCTGGCAATGCACTGGAGAAGGCACCGGGACCAAAGACCATTGATGTTGACACACCTTACATTTAAAACAAACACAAAAACAATATCTTAACATAATCGTGTTTTTATTACGTCAAACAGAAACTTATGAAGTTTCTGTACTTATAAAATCTGTACCAAATATAATACTCGTGAATTTTGTTTTTTTATTCGAGAGGAGATAAAACTCTTCTGGATAAGATTTCTTGATGTTTTAAAAATTCTTCCTTTAAGATATCTTCCTTTAAGGACTTGTTGAAGACTCTTTGTTTTCAGATTTCTTCATGTTATAAAGATTGCTTTAAGAGTGACTTTTTTGACTGCAATTTGAACCGCAATATTTATAAGAAAATCTGGGTTCCCCCCTCCCCACTTGAGGAATTGGGCAGTGTGTGTTGCTCGAAATTGCAAGCGTCTGAGGTTGCTTAGGTAATAGATTACAGGAGCAGTAAGCAATATTAATCACTGTAAGTGGAATTGATAAGAAACATATCATCACTGGCGAAGTTACAATACTGATAAGAAATATACTCGTAGTTGGTAAATTGAATTAATTATTATGAGAATATGTTTAAGCTAATCACACATATAGGTTTCATTGTAATAGTATATGAAACTAAAGGTAGACATACATAATCCTTTGAAGCGGAACAAAATCTTATTAAGAACTTAAAGTGTTCAGTCACCGGAATAATCAAGGTAACTATCTGCTGCTTTGTCACAAGATATGCGGTAAAGAAAAGCATTCGCTGATTAGTCCAAATTTCAAAGCTCAAAGATCTTAAATATTTAGGATTTTAGTTGTTGATTTGAATCTGTGCTTTTGCAATATTTCATTCTAATTAATAGAGGGGTATTTAAAAAAAAATGACGGTTTTACAATCAAAAAGAAAAAATCAGTTTTTTATCAACATTAATGGTTTGTTTAATAGTATTCAAGTCTATTGCCTATTGTGATTGACTATTCTAAGTCATCTTACTGCCAGCTGTTTAATCC
Source organism: Triatoma infestans (assembly GCA_011037195.1). Taxonomy (NCBI): domain Eukaryota; kingdom Metazoa; phylum Arthropoda; class Insecta; order Hemiptera; family Reduviidae; genus Triatoma; species Triatoma infestans. The sequence continues at coordinate 137,818 of JAAEAF010002341.1, forward strand.
CTCGCTGATATCATTCCTTGGGTTTAAAATCAAAAAATCTCTTACACTCCAGTTTCAACTTCAGTGAAGTTATTATGTTTTCTGCGGCAAAGTATGTGTGCCATGGACCGAAACAAATGGTATTCGGATGGAAGAAGTTCAATACCATCAAGTTCTTCAAATTTTTTGCTTTTGTTTGATGTGAGGTGTATGGCTAAGCATATATTGGTGGAACAAAACTTGTTTGCGACTCGCCAAAGCTGGAAAAAGCATTTTTGAGTACATTCTATCTAGTTGTTTCGCAATAAATTTCGTGGAAAGTCCATTGGGAAAGAATTCGTGATGAATTACTCCTTTAATAGTTCCAGAAAACGCACAACATCGACTTCTTTCAACTTTCCCTATTGCACCAACCGGAAATTCCATTTGACTCCGATCTACCATTGACCATCTATTCTGGATTTTGGCAGTAAATCCACTTCTCATCACATGTCACTTGTAGTGGCATCATTTATTGTGATTCCTGAGGTATGTAAGTAGATGTCTTGAAGAGGGCGGAAGTTAGTTTAGAGATTTTTGGAAGTTAGTGATCGAATTATTAACACGGAATTTATGAAAATAGACTGTATTTGTACAATAATTTAAACGTGAGTAATGGTAACTATTAACAAGAAATACTTAGAAATAAATAGGAGATAAATAACTAATAATTTAGAATGATTAAAATAAATGAACTAAGATGCACAACTAAGGAAATAAGTATAAATAAAAACTGTATAGGGACGCGGAAACTGCTGCTCGTATAATAATCTTGAAGTCGTACAGAAGTATAATCATATAATCATCCCCTCTTCCAATGGGCGAAGTTTATATGTTAGTGTTAGCAACACACACACCAAGACATCTGTCCTAGTGTGCGACCTTGGTTATTTCGGTGACTAGTGATTTAGGTCAGTGGCCAGCCTTAGCGGTTGCTTGCTTTGATGTAAAGTATTGACCCTTGGTTTTGTTTGTTTGGCCGCGGTCTTGTCTTGAAGACAGCAGCCGGCTAGGCCACTAGTTATAAATTATTCTTTCTTTGTGAAGGTTTGACATTGCTATGACCCTGCCATGTCATTATATCAATACAGTCTATTTTCATAAATTCCGTGTTAATAATTCGAGCACTAACTTCCAAAAATCTCTAAACTAACTTCCGCCCTCTTCAAGATATCTACTACATACCTCAGGAATCACAATAAACGATTCCACTACACACTATACTTTTGTAGAAGCGTATGATATATGAATTTTTTTAAGAGAAGCTGGCAAGTTTCCATTTCTCCTGGCGGCCTGTTGATGGGTGAATTTATGCAGTTCATTTGTACCTTTCCTATAGAATAAAAATGGCGGCTAGCAATGCAATAGACACTGCCAGTTCTGCAGCAAGTGCAAGAGTACGTGTGGTTGTGTTTTGACTCCACATCTTCCCGTAAAGTCTCATCAACGTCACATGATGGCCACTCCCGATGTCTTTCTTTCTAAGGTCCGTAACACCTATATTAAAATTTTGGAAACAACGTCTGACAGTACGCAGATTAAAGACTTATTTCCCATCGATTTCACAAAGAGCACGCGTAGTTTCAACAGCTGTATACGGTTTTTTTTTTTTTCTAGTGTGGACGTATAATTACTAATATATCGTATAATTATTATTATTACCAACCACGGGTGGGCTATACCCCGGCACTGCAGCCAACAGAGGCTTATTGTGCCATCCCCGGTAATCTCTAGTAGATGAACCCTCCCTCCTTAAGGAGTTTGAGGGCTTTCACCACCAGATCATTTTGGGCTACTATTTCCTCAGGTCACAACGTACCACCCTACCTTGCGCAGATGCTTCCTAAACCTGCCATGACCTGTAAATAGTCCCGTCACCAGAGAAATCTGGCTCCTACTCAGACTAAGGTCATTTGGGTCCTTCGTTTACACAGTCCTGGCATCATCCTTTTACTGTGTATAACACCTGGGCTTCCCCTCCAGAGGCTCTTCATGCTTACTGCGATACCACTCCCTAATCGCCGCACGAATCGCTCCGCCAGTGATCCCCAGGGCAGGCTCTGGACCAACGAACGGAGTAACACCAATATATCGTAACACACAGACATGGTTTTCTAAAAGAAAAAAGCTCACAATTAAACTGTCCTGTTTGAAAGGGACTTATATGGAAACACTCTACAGAGTCTAAAGATTAATATAATATCGTGTTTGTAAGCAACGGCTTATGTGGATGTTTTTTTTTTAAAGTCCATGGAACTTCTTCGGTCATTTTTTTTTTTTTATACACTTCATTTATAACTGTAATAAATTCATCCATCTGATACTATTAGATATTTTTTTTAATTTATATTTCATTGTGAAAAAAAAAAAAAAATCAGTTAACAAACCCAATATATTAAAATGGTTGTACACCTGACTTTAGATTATGCTAATCGATTATCTGACATTGTGTTAAAGATATCCTGAAGATAACTGAACGCCCAAAATCGGTTCGATAACAATAAATCAAACAGAGTCTAATTTATTGTATGTCAAATTCTGGTATAAAAATTTTTACTTATGACAACCTAACAAAATTAAGGCTATTTCATATATAAAATTCTAATTGATATCAGTTAAGACAAGGGATAAAGGACAAAGAAAACGGCGAAAATTTAAAGTAGAGTGGAATTTCGCTGATTTTTGTTTTAAGATGCATTTAATGAAGTTGGTACTTAATAATTTTGAAAATCCATAAAATCCAAGTCCAATAACTGAGAAATACTTCTAACCATTTAGCTGTCGTGATGCTTTCATAATGCTAAATCACGATTAACCAAATTTTTTTGGATTTGTAGGGCAACATTGAATGATTTTTTTTTAAAAGGCATTCTCGGCATGAAATGATAGGTTTGTGAAGATTATTTCGGGCTTCATTCAGAAAAAGAATCAGGCAATTTTATATAACTTTTCAAAAAATTCATATTATATTTGATATTTCTTCCTAACATTCCTAATTTGTCTCAATTGTTTGCCATAACAAATTCCTTTAAAATACTGAACTTCAATTACACTAAAGTTACTTACATTATAATGGTCTCTTCATACTCGAGTGATTCGTTAATTTCGAATGATCCTCGAATGATCTTTCGATCTTTCGAGTGATTTAGACAATTTGGATGATAATTTTTTTTTTTTTAATTAATGTTCAATGTTTTATATTGATCCTTTTATGGTACAGACTTTTAGAAATTTAAGTTTCTTTTTCCCTGATACATATGGTTAAGCACTGAATTTTGTAAAAAATATTTGTAAGTGGAATAAATAGCTAATTTTTAGTAAAGACAACGTGGCGCATATATTGTGTGACAGTTTTCCCAAGAGTGAAAGAGTTGACAGGAAGAAAGTTGGAGTTGACATTAGGAAATTAAGAGAAGAGAGGACTATACCCCTGAGGCAGGCTATAGGACGTGACGGTGTGTAGGCGGCTGGCGGTGGGAGGACAACGACGTGATTAGGAGAGGATTTACTGTTCCTCTCCTGCCCAGATACTCTCTCTCTCTCACTCTCTCACTAAGTCTTCTCACCTAATATCCTTTCTCTATCTCACTCTAGCTTCTTGTGACAACATGAAATTACAAATTAGGAAAACACTCTCTCCGGGACACCGCTGTTACCTCTCTAATCGCTCACTGGAAAATTAGTCTTGCCACCGTCATTAATTTTTTTTTTTTTTTTTTTTTTTGCTATTACACTTACCTGTGGATTTATTTTAATAGTTAAATTTAGTGTTTAAACAAATAATTAAAAAAAAAAAAATCAAGTTTTTTACAATTAAAAATTGTTTTACTACCATCAACATATTTATCGAGAAGAAAATGTTGAATTTTCTTTCCTTATGTCTTAATTTTTTGTTTCTTAACTTTTCTAAGAGATAACGCATTCCTGGTTTTTGATAAGCATATACGGGCATTTTGAATTAGAGATTACACTGAAGATATGTGTTTTGTCATTCCCAGTTTTTTTTTTTTTTTAAGAAATTGGTCTGTGTGATGTAGGGGTAGTGAACCCCCACTACTCATCCACTCTAGCGGAGAGAAACAGCCCCTCTCGCACAGAGATGAGAGGTTCGGCCAGTGGATATATATATATGAGAGAGAGACAGTCAAGGATAATTTCTGTTCAATTCAGTCTTACACATCAGACATCATTCTGTTGATTCACACTCCGTACATATCATTTAGCCACGTCAGTCTGCCAGTTCAGTTCACTACTAAACTCTAAAGTGTAAAGTCCCTGGCAGTCAGTTATATATATACATATATCAATTATATATCTTAAACCAAATCTTAAGGTGTTTATCTTTCATCATCAACAACCAACATCTCCTCACAACACCCTTACAGTGATATACATTCAGACATAAAGATTTTTTGATATTCTGTTTGATAAAAATTTCAATTGTTTTTAATTAACCCTCATGAAGGTTAATGGAGGGAAATAATGGCATTATTTGTTGTAATTCTGATGGAAACTGCAACGGAATGAAACTTGGTCTGTCTGGAGCTGAAGCTTGGCTGCTAGGGATGAACAAAGGAAAATCTGTGGCTTTAGAGGGTGAGGTCACTGTTTTCGAGGCAGAGATCATTGGTATTATTGAATGCTGTTGATTAGTGAAAGAGTGGCAGGAATAGATTAAAGAGGTGAGGATAGTTAGTTCTCTGATAGTTAAGCTGCATTAAAGGCTTTAAATAAGTTGGGCTGGAGTTCTAAGTTAGATGGGTGAATGAGGAGAAGAATAGGCGAAAGCTCAGAGGAGCAGAGTGGTGCTCTTCTGAGTACTCGAAAGTGCAATGAGAGAGGATGAACGAGTGAGTTGGCTAAGGTAGGATCCACACTAGCAATTTGTCGTCCCGGGTCAGAAGCAATTTTGCGATAGGGGAAATTAAACAATGGAAGAAAAGGTAATTGGTGATGAAGTACGGTGGGGCTTGACTTCAGGCTAAAACTAAAGCCACAGATCTTCCTTTTTTCAGCCCCAGCAGCCAAGCTCTAGCTCCAGACAGACCAGTTTCATTCTGTCTAGAGCTACCAGATTTTATAAAAGGTATAAGATAAGGAAACGTGAACTACCTTCTCTCGTTGAGTAAATTACAATTGAGGGATGCTGGTTGGTTACTGAATGTACACGCCTGGTGGGTAGCCAAACATTTAGACATAGGCAGGACGTCTAGTCCTCTATGTTAGAATTGTGATGAGGGAGTCTGGGAAATGGTGCACCACTACCTAGGTCAGTTCACCGATTCGCCAATACTAGGTTTCGCATATTTGGGAGGACAGCCACTAAGGGAATGCTTGGGGGAATCGGAGTAATGCTTAGGTTATTATTGTAGTCAGACCGGTAGTCTGCTGGGGGAGTCTTCTTAGGTATAGATTTTTTTCCCTTTTCTTGATGGTATAAGAGCCATGTTGGGTTAGGTCCCGCACGAAAATATACAATAACCCATATGAACAAATATTTAAGAATGAAAATTCGAAGGAAGCTCAAACTTGTATACGTTTAGATACCACGGAATTGACAAAAAGGTTTATATACAATCCATCAAAAGGAAGTGCTACTTTACTGTTTTTTTTCCTGTTTTTCGAGATTCCATTTTCCCGGAGAAAATTAAATTTTGGGGGGGGAGGGGATTAAAATATAATATTAACCACTGATTTTAGTGGAATAATTTTTTCATCTTATTCAACTGCTGTAGAAAAAAAACATATTTCAATCAAATACGTTCCTATACTGCAGCATTTATTTCACTTCTGTTTAAAAATAATTAAGTAAAAATGAGAAACGCACAATAGCTAACCACATCAATGAAATCATCAAGAAAAAAGTGTGTTTTTTTGTTTGTTTGTTTTTTTTTTTTAATACTTTCTCCTACTGCTTCAAGAGGAATTATTGCAATCGTATCATATTTTCGGAATTGGGTTTCCATTGAAAATACATTTTTTGAGGTTCTCCGCCCCCCCTGAACTATAAACATACCTGTTCTATATAGTTTCAACTATCGTAGAAAAAATATAATATTTAACCTCCCACATTTAACTCCACACTCCCTTGGACTCATGAGGATAAACCTTGCACTCGAGTGTGTGTGAAAGTGGCAATTTACTCACTTGTCAAATAAGCTCCTAATATAAATATAAAATAATCATTTTCACATAATAATTTCAATTAAAATTTCATCAAACCAGTTCATTATTCACTTTCTGATCCTTCAGCTCGTATAATTAATATTACTCTTATTTATGTAAAAACATTTTATACACTACGTAAAATACAGCTAACAACCGGTTTGATTCATTTCTCTAACTTAAGAAAAAAGGTTTTTCAATTTTTAATTAAGTTTATCTCCCGGCTTTTTCATAAATTAAAACTTTTTGACTCTTATTAAACAAAACAAATTACTAAAATAAAAACTGTATGGGATACATTCTATGTTTAATTTATTGAATATGATGATTATTAAAGCAGATTGCGAACGAGACTGGAATATAATGCTGAACGTTCAAGGTTGGTGGTTGCCATACCAACGCTGGTAGTTCATGGTTCACGCCTTGAATGTCACAGTTTGGATGAGACATTAAAATTGTTTACCGTACTATAATGTCATTTACAGTGAATTTGATTAACCTCATCACAAATATTATCACATAAATTAAATACTAATTATTTATACACTTCTACGATATTAGTTGTTTATTTTGATTAATTACAGTTTATTTTTACACTTTAGGTAATTAACATTTTAATCTGTGCTATTGTTTATTTAATATATAATATTTTCTTCATCATGACCTCTTGACTTAGATTAAATTCATCGTCGTTCCCGCAGATTCAACCATTGCATCAGTTTGAGCCTATTTCAGAACCATGGAGAACCATGACGTCCTCCTAGGGAGAAGGGGACTAGCTACTTCTTCAGGGATCTTGGCGTCCTTGCAGGGATCCCAGCCTCACAACATTTACACTGGCACCTCCAACATTCTTACAACTCAGAGAGCCTGCAGAGACAGTTTAGCCAATTCCAGCTTATCATCTCCTCCACTCGCTGTTATTATTATTCGTCTGTGGAGAGGGACCAAATCCTACGCTATTCAAACCCCACTGGACTCATATCTAACCCCCACCAAAAAAAACAAAAAAAAGACAACCATAATCGGAATATGTTGTTTATTGAAACACTGGCCAAGCAGTTTTTTTAAACAACACCAGTGATGCCAATTTATGATACTGAAAGTCCCGTTATACTTAAGGTAGATATTCTCCGATTTACTTTGTCTTTTTACTTATTGAAAGACGCTCTTACTTTATTATTAAGGAAAACATTCTTATCCAGAGATTGTTATAAATTATAATTGAAAATCGTAATTTAACCCACAGGCATATCATATTCTATCCACATTTACATAAATAGTACTTTTTAAAGAACTATATTTCATAAAAAATCTGTAACCGAGGATGTCACAAGAGGTTGCTATGGGATTACTTGATATTAAAAAGACGTATGAGGAGCAAAACCATATGATAAATATTTAAATTCCTACTCTTTAGTGACAACTCCTTAGTTAATACGGCGTCAAATCAGTACGAGATGATGATTAAAAAAAAAGAAATAAACTATGAAAAATAATAAATAGGTCTTCATATTTTTTCTAGTAGTACAATAAATAATCCAATGAACATGAATTTAATTTAACAGATTTATTAATGTAGAAGATCATATAAAAAAACACACATCCCTAAACAATCTATGGCAAAGGCTTCCCTCACTTATCATAACCGCATTCTTTTCCAACTTTGACCCTTTCATTCTATCACCATATTCACTTCCTACGTGCCTTTAGCATAATGAAATTCCAGGTTCTGATGTTAGAGTCGAAAACTGCAGGATATATGGTCTTTTCTAGTTATTACACTAAAAGAAATGTTTCACATAAAAGTAAATGGAAATTAAAGAATAAAATGGTGAACTTGTATTTTTTTATATGGGTTCAGGTTTTGGTGGGAAAAATTACTTCTTCAGCTTCAAAAATTGCTCGTCACAATTCCATATTATATTTATAAAATTACAAAGTGTTATTAACAAACTAAATAGAAGAAACAAAAGTTTTACCTCTGTGTGTTATGAGTTGTTTAGTATTGAATGTGAAGCAGAGGTAGGGGCAACGGACCAGTTCCGAATATCTCTGCTGCCCTGTATTCTGAAGAAGGACTAACACATATAGAAATATTTCAAATATATTCTCTTAACCGGAAATGGTATTTTTAAATATTAAAAGTAGAGAGTAGACTATAGAGATGCATTTAATCTCCTCTAAGTTGCTGTGGTAGTTTTCCAAGATGTAATCCGCACATCCACCTTATTTCTTACTTATAGAAGAAATTTATTTTTTTGTGTGTTTAAGGTGCGCCAACTTCTGTGGCGCTTAGGGTCATCTCAGTGCATTGCCGACCTCCAGGCACTAGAAGCTACAAGGAAGAGAAAATCTAAGCGATAGCATTGGACTCAAACCCGGGACCTCCGCTTGGGAGTCCAGCGCGCTACCATTAAGCCAATTCCATCACTGACTTTCTATCTGTAGATGTATTAAAAGTAGCAAACAATTGGTGTTCATTTTAAACACAGTGTGCATCTAGCATATATTTCGTTGATCTGTTACATGCATTTATAAACTAATTTATAAGATGAACAATTAGAAGTCGCTAAGCTTAGTTTAACATAAAAAAATATTTCAGTTTAATAATTGCATTTGTAATTTCTTATAAGTGAAGAATTCTATTTTAATCTGGTTACTTTTATAATACCCTCATTTTTCTGTTTATACTTAATAAATCCGTATTCACCAAGAAAAACTACTACTGATAGCAATACTCCTGTTACAAAAATAAGCATAGCTACAGAAACTGCTTCTAGAGTGACATGTACGAATTTTGTAGCACCCAGGCAAAATGCAGGTTTTGGATACCAGTGATCTGTTAATCTTTTACTAATTCCAGCTTCTCGTATCCATAATAATCTAGAAACAAAGACCTCCTTTTTACTGCTTATTAAATGGCAAGGAAGAAGTAAATCTTGGGGTGTAACAGAAGTCTGTGCGTTTGTTTTTTTTCCCTCTTAATCCTTGATTAATCCTAAATTGAAAGGTTAACCAAGCTGGCCACACAGCAGCTAACCTATCGTTTAAACAAGCATTAATTTCAACTAGCTGCGTCGATCTTTAGAAGGATTAATGGCTCAGCCATCATTCTACTTTATTCAGTCAGTAACCTCGTCACTCATCGCTCGGTCTCTCTACCTCCAATTACTCTTACACAGTAAATCAATTAACTGAGTAAATTGTCATCATTACCTGCTACCATTATACTAAACACAAGTCTGAATTACTATTTTTTCTCCCAATTATTTAATCAACTTAGTGAAACACTTAACTTACCCTCTAGTAAACAATTCTCTATATGTAAAATTTTTTTGTATCGGCATGGCTAATGGAAAACTTGTAATTTCCAATTCTTTGAGATCACATTTTTCCATATTATTAAATAATTTGTCACTTTCTGTTCTAATAAGTACATCTTCAGCGGCGAAAGCAAATTCACTTGTTCGTACTCTTTCAAGACCGGGCTGTATATCCACTATATTATCTTTAGCACTAAAAATCTTTTTCAATGCTTTCTTAGTGAAATATAGCTCATAATTCTGGAAAATAAATGAATTTTTATTTAAATTAAATTATATCAAGGAGAATATTTTGGATTTTCTAATAGAAACTCAATGAACACTCCTTAAAGTAAAATTCCAGGTGTCAGACAGACAGAATACTGTGAATTTTATTTACCTCAGAAATGTGTTTTATAAATTAAGATGAGCGAACACTATTTATAAAGAAATAGACAAAGTTTATGAAAATAATTGAAGCTCATTATGAAAAATCTGTGCTATCCAGTAACTAGAAATCAAAAAAGTCAATCAAATTTGCACTTTCTGAGTGTTTTTCTTCTAGTATTATGGTATAATATAATAAGAGCAAATCAATTGAGTGTTTCTACCGGATTTTTTTTTTATATATAGTTTAATTATTTTTCAGGCTTCTAATTACCGAATTAGGTACCGTGGACGGGGATGGAAGCATCTACTTTGCCATCATTATTTTTTAGATGAATATAAAATTTAGCAGTCATACGCGGGACTCGAACTGGGGACCTTTCAGTTACAAGTCCATGCTCATAACCACTACACCATCATCCTTCCCTAGTGTTATTATTAATTATATAGTATTTATTGTTGGAACTTGAAGTAGTAATCTGTTATTAGTGCCTATGAAAAAAGTATTGGTCAGTGATGGCAACATTATCAAGTGTGATTTTGGAATAAATCTTGTTGATTAAAATTTTAAACAAGCTGGCAATACTTTTCAAACACTTAAACCACTTACATCCTTCATCGTTAGATATGGCAAATCTACCATACCTAGACCAAAAGAACTGTCTACTAATTGTTCTACTGTTTTAATTTTAGTAGGCGCTGGTGACAACAGTCCGTTCATTATTGATGCGTTATAGTATGCTGATAGAATCAGCGTGAGAAATAGCAACAATGTACTCATCAATCTGAAGGAAAATGTGATCGATCTGACCTCTATTCCTGCAATTACAAAATTATTATTGATAAGTTCGATCATAGTGGTTCACAAAGTCAGAAATAAGTGTAGGTGATAAAATAAATAAATTGACGTAGCATTTAGTTAGCCTCGTTTTACAACTACCTTAAAATCAATTTTATCAAAATGGTTGCCAATACAAGTGGAAGATGGTCGTAGAGATAGACGATATGAGCAACTAATAGAGTATAGCGAAACCGTAAGCATATTCTAGTTAATCACCACACAAATTCACCTGAAATTATCAATACTCACCAAGTCATCTGAACAACATATAAAAGGAAAGTGGACGCATGCTCTCATGTTGAAAGGATGTAGATATCCTTCTTAGAATAAAGTTGCACCTACATGCTTCATAATATTTCTAAAACATGAAGCAATCCGGCAGCTTAAAGATTCTCAAACTTTATCCATCCGTGGCTTGCTTTTTTGATGAGGTCCCCTTGTCCTCCAACTGGTCGTTCATGCTAGTATTGCTGGGGACTTATTCCTTTTATTAGAGGAATGTAGGTAGATTGCTTTGATGATCCCACACTACTATTGTCTTCAAAACGTAAACAAATCATAGAAATGCACCTAATAATATATTTAGATAATTAAAATTTTATTTTTTCTTCTATTAATGTGATCCATGTTACATTCTGGGGATTCCATCATTGATACGCAATCCATGGCACGATAACTTACCAAAGAGTCTTGGCCTTTGCAAGGATTCTCCGCCAAACATTCTCTCCTAAGCAGTTTCCTCCAATTCCTCGTTCTAAGCAGGGCAACCGCTCGCTTCTCTGGCCACTCCATCATCCACCCATTTCCGTGGTCTTCTGACCGCTCTTTTTCGTCCAACATGATCAGCACGTATCATTTTTGGTGTTCCAGAATATCCACCTTGACTATATGCACAGCCCATGTCATACGTCCCAATTTAATTTTCTGGGCCATGCGAGCATCCCCCCATAAAGATAATACAGCCCTTGATTAGTAAGCCTCAAACCACTGATCTCCTAAGGGGCATATATTTTCTGAAGAAGATTGTTTTGCGAAATTTAGGAGTGCTTTTTTTGTCAATTTTGGACAGAATCCATGTTTCTGATACGTGTCTAAGTATAGGTCGAACAAGGAAATTATCCTGATCTTAGAAGTCCTATATAAGTAAGGTAACGGTTGCTTATCATTTGGTAATGACTATTCCATTGTATTTGAGTCATAGATAATCGATTGTGCGTGTGATATGGAAAGAAAATGTGGAAAAGACTGCGACAGACAACAGAAAAACTGGACGCAGAAAGATTTAACTAAATAAAGTAGAGAAATAAAAATCTTCATTAGAACTATGACTTTTATTATAAATAATAAATTACTTACCTTGTTGTGCCACCAAACCGACTGCATACAAAAAACCAGCGCTAATTTCACAATCCCTTCTAATAGAATATTTCTGAATCAAATAATAACAAATAATAGTGACCAAAATTATGCCAGCTAATGATGCCCAAACTGTTTCACTAAGTGGCAATAACAAAGCTTTATACGTCCCTACGGTTCTAGGGTTCATGAATGCAAATATCATTCTGAAAGAAAAAAATAATAAATTCATAATTGAAGAATTTTGTTATTAAACATTGACTTTAGTTTTATAATTTTCCCAGAGTTTTTACTAACTTCATATGTTGCAACGTTGTTAAAAATCGGACTACTTTTTGCCTAGTTGCCATCGGTTGTGCTGGACTCAATCCTATGTCTGATCTATTATCAGCAATGTCACCCACCATGCCGATGAATTTTCCACTTTTTAGAAGATGACCGGTTGCGTTAGCAAATACAGGCTGCAAACTTGTAAAATACATTAAATTAGAGTTTGGTCTAAAAAGAGATTACCAGATAATAGATATTCGATTTCGTTTGTGAAGTAATAGAGATTTGTGGATGGTAAACGATCAATCCAGAGTACTACTCGAAATGAGGTAATATGATTTTTCTTTGACTAAATTGCATTCATCATTTTGCACAAAGATACCAACCAATACCTAAACGTTTAGTGATTTACATAAAAAAGATCGTAATAAAATGTTCAGTATTTGCCGACAGCACATTATATTTCTGTAGAAAACATTCAAATAATTGGTTGCTCTTTAGTTAACAAGTGACTAACTGGATTGGAGTTTTCCATAATGTGGAATCTGTATTGGAACTTGCAACAATGAGGTTGAATTGTTTTTTTCTGCAGTTCCGAAATCTGCGTCTCAAAATAATAATAATATTAATAATAATAATCAGTGTCCAGGGAGTCCTCCCAGACTACTGCACCCTTCCAAATTGATTTTTTAAGAAATCTTAAAATCTGAGAAGATTTTAGGGAGAACAAATCCTCCTGCTAGGTACCCAGGCTTTTAAACCTTCTTAAAATGAAATCAGCGCAGTCTGCCGACGATTTTTTGGAATCTCCACCAAATCTTCACAAGATCTGCAGGTGCTATCACTTTCCAGGCTTAGCTTCTTAGGAATCCGTTGAGTTTACAATGTCCTGTCAGCAAGCCTATATCTGTTCATACTGATGCAGGCCTCAGATCTTCCCCCTTCGTAACTGCCTAGTCAAGTCTTAGCCTATCATAGTTTGGGCAAGCACCCCAAAGCAGTGTACCCTTGACTTCCTCTTCCTGAGGTGTACTTAAAGAGATTGGTCTCTACATCTTCGAGGAAACTGCGCCTTTTCTTCCCAGGTAATTAAGTTTGCCGAAGCATTTTCAAACGAACTGATAACACATGAGCTCAGCACTTTAATGGCGGCCTGGCTATCGGATAGGATCACAATAATCTCCTGGTTTCAATACTTTTGTAAGGGTGTTGTGAGGAGATGTTGGTTGTCGATGATGAGTGATAAATAACACCTTAAGATTTGGTTAAGATATATAATTTGATATATATGTATATGACTGACTGCCAAGGACTTTACACTGTAGAGTATAGAACTGAACTGAACTGACAGACTGACGTGGCTAAAATTATATGTACGGAGTGAAGTTAAACTGATGTGTAAATGAACAGAATGATATCTGATGTGTAAAACTGAATTCAACAGAACGATTTTTGACTGTCTCTCTCTCTCTCATATATATATATACACTGGCCGAGCCTCTCCTCTCTGTGCGAGAGGGGCTGTTTCTCTCCGCTAGAGTGGAAGGGCGGTGGGGGTTCACCGGGGTTCACCAAAACCTCTACACTTTCTATCGATGTTAAATTGGACACATTTTTCCCTTGCGTGGATTTCCTTCTGGAAGGTACTGGGAAATTTGTCCATAGGCACTGAATATTTGATTCGTGACCCATACACTCGAGCTTCAGTCCCTTCAGAGTTCTTCTATCCATTCGTGTTAGGTAGAAGACCAATCGCAACCCATACAATCCATGTTGTTTAATATCAGACAGAGCGAATTCACTGTAGCATTTTCCTCTGATACTCCAGCTTCGAGTAGAAATATTTATTGAAGCGTTTTTCTTAATGATTTCCTCTCTAGAGCGATTCTAGAAGGGTGGAGCTGGCAGACTCCCTGGTGTACCTATGCCAATGCACCCATCCCTTTCAAAACCCTCCCTAGAAATTCAGCGGATGGACTCTTTGTACTGCAATATTGTAGACCATGAATTCATCTGATTTCATCTATCCGGTGATACTATAATCCTTCATCTCACAATGAACTTATTTTGTAGATAGTTTCTTCAATCGCTTCTCCAGTTGGTAAAGTCTTGCTTTAATCAATTAAAAATAGAAATCAGCTTTAACATAACTATATTATATAGTGGTTACACTGGAAATTTTGCCACCATCACACTATCATTGTCCATCCCACTAAACTCTTGTTCAACCTCGCATTCTACTTACTTAAGCAGAAAGCGACTAACTTAGAATCCTCAAACTATCTTAAACAGATCTACTTTAATCTACATTTTAGATATCTTGCTAGACGTTTCAACATACATTCCAAAAGATAACAATATATCGAACTTTCGCAACTGTGATGAACTGGGGATTAGAATTTTGTACACTAAAAAAAAGAACTTTATGTATTCAAACAGTCTTATCAAAAATTCTACGCCTATTTCGGTCGACATTCTTAATGATGTCTTAAATAAAATTTTCCGCCTTCAAGTATAAATATCTCTTCTGCTATGTCATCCCTAGCATAAAATTGTAAAATTATTATTAAAATATATTTTTAAAAATAAATATTTTACTATAGTTTCTGAATATAAAAATTATTTACTCGTATTTGTAAAAGAAACGAAGATCTTCCTCAAGAGCAAAATTATAACGATGGAATATATCCATATCTGGCTCAATCATTTTATTTAATAATATTTCTGAATAATTTGTTTTATCCACTTTTAGTTCGTAAACCTGCAAAATTAAAGTACATTTGTTTAAGGTCATATCTCACAGAAATATAAGCTTTCCAATTAAACTAAATGCAGATCTTTGTTAATTATTGAAATTGATTATTGATTAAATAAATGGTTTGATCAGCAGTGCTTAATTGAGAAGCTTTGCATAATAGTTTTATTTTGTGATCAAATTCCGGTTTCTAGCATTTGTAAAATATTGTCAAGGAGATTTTTAGGAAACAGTATGCAATTCTTATAACTAACATCTTTCAAAGTACGTAAACATATTACTCACTAAAATTCTGAAGATAGACGATTATTGGAGTTGATGACTCCAAAATGAATCTTGCATTATGTGCAAAAAAAAAAAAACTCAGAGATGGTTTCATTTAGATTTAGGTCAATAAGTAGTTTTTATGGAAGAAACTGTCCAAGAAGGATTGATTGATTGATTGAAGCAAATATTGATTTGTTTGAAGCAAATCCCTAAATATGGATCTTACGATTAATTTTGGTAAAATGTCGCTAAATGTAGAAATTGTTTTTGTTTACAAAAATTCCTTTTTTTATTAAATATTCAGTAAATTAATTTCCAACGCTAATTAGAACTATTTCCCACCTTTCAATTAATTTTTTAATATCTTTTTTTTTTTAAAAAAAAATTTAGTTTTGACAAAAAGAATCTATCTATAACGTTTTTTGTCTCTTCTTCAGAATTAAATTTTTCCCAATTTATCATTAAGTAAGGAAAAAAAAAAAGAAAGTAGAAAAATCGTAAACCCTCCCAACCCCAAAGCTTATAACAAAGCTCTTATCATTTTCTCTGTGCCATTAAAGACACATGTGGACGAACATTGTTATGATGGAAGACAACACTTTTTCAATTTATTAACTCTGGATCATTTGTCACGATGCGCTATGTTTAAAGTGACTAAATGTTAACAAAATAGCCTTCTGATTTCATGGTCTGATTAGATTTATGGTGTAATTATAAAATGTCAACAACATCTCGTGGATTTCTGCTTTAAGTGATATTAGCGGCTCTTATCCGCATAACATTATCGTGTTTCACCCATATCTATTCGGTACAAAAACTATTCCTGTATTGAATGCAGAAGGAAATACACCCTTCTATAATCACACAAGTGGAAATCCATACATCGTATTTGGAGATATTGTAGTGGAAAAAGAAATGCAAAAATAAATAGTTTGGAAAAATATTTTAAATGAAATAATTTTGGCAAAAATAATATAATCTAGAGTCAAGTACTAAAATTGTAAGGCCATTGTTGCTAAAGAGACCAAAGTACAGGAATCCGTTAGGAAAATAACTGTTTTGTGAGAGAAATTCCCCCTTTAGAGAGGGCATTCCTACAAGACAGTCTGCATTCTGCTTTCAAAGCCGGAACACTTGCTTCAGGAATCACTTTCTTAAACTCATGCCAGTGATTGAGATTTGCCCTTCTTCTAGATCATTTATTGAGACAGTTTGTTGCAGACACGAAGCAGAACACTTGATTTTCGTTCTCTTAGCATCAGTGGATATTAATAAGTATATAATATCTTGCAAATAAGTTTTAGTTATTATTTCAATAGAATATATTTATTGTTAGCAGTGGTCACTACTTTCTTATTTCTGATACTTCACTCTCTCAAACATATATACTTACAAGCTCTTTTACAGAACCGCTGAAGCCATTCTCAAGCCATTCACACAACACATCCACACCAATAACATTTCAATATCATACCGAGTCCATGAAGTTGACCGCGCTATTGTACAGCGATCGAATCCTATTTGCGTTACTATTCCCGAATAGTTTGAGGTTGATCAACTTCGGTAATCGCTCTCGATTGATTGTCAACGTGGTTCATTATCCAATGAAAAATATTCCACTTTTTAAACTTAAAATACAAACTTTACTGGTTCTAATATTTAGTGCATCAAAACTATAAGCATCACAAATACTTTTAGTTACTTCAGTCACATAGATCCTTTGCAAAAACGATTTTTTTTCTTTTTGATTTTCTCCAAAAAGTTTCAAAGATTTTCTTTAAAATTTATATCTTATTTTACATATAAGGCTGGTCGTTTTTATTGGAAACATATTTTTCCTAGAAATTTAATTTTATATGGGCTCTGAGGAAGCTGTGACATTAGATTTCCATCTGAAATGACAGTTTCAGCTGGAAATATATAGCTGTTCAGGTGTTTAACTACTTATCTTTATAATATTAAAGGCAATTTAATATATATCAGAGATTCCAATTCTAAAGAAAAATGATTTAAACTAATTCACATAAGATTTTTTCGTATTGTCTATCACTTCCAACCATAAAAACTGTGCTTGATGCTTTGGGATCTTTTTCGAAGAAGGTGCCTTTTTTCATAAGTCCGTCAGTACGATCATTCGAAGTCTCGCAGTATAATAAATCTTTGCTCCGTCTCAAAGGGTGGAAGTGATATAAATATACTGCAGATTTTTTTATGTGCGGGGAAAATCTCGATGAACCTGGTGATCTTCATTTCATCAGTGTTACATAAGCAGGAAGGTCTGTCGGCAATTCCTATCGGAAACAAGTAATGCTGTTAACAAATAGTTGTTAACAGTTAGCAGTCTAAAGTTACCACTAATGAATTATCTCTCTCCTGTGATGGATGCAAAAAATTATATCTATTTTATTTGAAGAAAATTATGATGTGAGAGAATATTGCAAGCTGGATGGCAAAAAGGGTACACCCAGGTAGAAGACTACAGTGGCAGAAGAGTTCATTGAATTTGGTTAGCTTTGTCTTTTAGTGTTCACAGAACTTTGGTAGCTTTGTCTGTCACCCCTTCTCACAGGGGAAGATTTGTACTAACAAGAGAAGGCATTCTTTCGACAGTCTGCATTCTGCTTTCAAACAAGAACAGTCTGAAATAGACATTCTACCAGTAAACATCAGTGCCAGTTATAAGTTAAAACATAGCTAGTTTCAGTATATTAATAAGCATATTACTGTGATATTGAAAAGTAAAAGTAAATTCACTCAGAGAATATATCTATTTTAAAAACAGTGTGACCTCTTATTACATACACACAAATCCTTTACTAAACCGCTCACGCCAAGCCACTACTACCACTATTACAAACACAGTATCACCAAGATTTTACACTCCCAAGATTTTAGTGAGCCGTTATCCTGCCCCAGTGATTCTCTCAGATTCTAAGCGAGACTTTCCGGATTGCCAGTTACTTGAATGGTTGCTCTAGAATCTTTCAACAACACTATTTTATAGGAATTTTTTAGGTGGCTAGTTCGAGTGCTACTCACATGGCGACTATCAAAAAACATGATTCTTTAATACCAGATAAACTAATTTTCAATTAGAATTATTCTTAAGATAATTTTATCAAACAATTTAAATAAATATAAAAAGATTTACTAACAAAAACAGATCCTCTTAAAGTAGCCCCTGTAAGATCTCTGAAAGGACGGGAACCTATTGTAAATTCTCCTGAAGTTGTCCAATTGCCAATTAAATTGATTGTCGCCGGATGTGCCAATGATATTCTATAAGCTTCATACAATTTTCTATCTTCAGTTGCTACAACCATATCAGTATCGGCACCGATCAATGAGCCATCCAAACAATTGAAATTATCATTACCCAACCATGCTAACCATTTGAAGCTAGTATTCATCGGTTTATGTTCCTAGTTGGAAGGAAATAATTTAATTAATTGTAAACCTCAAAATATTATTTCAATCGCTATTAATTTTTTAACCAATACTTACTTTTTCTATTAATTTTTTATTATATTCACAAGTTAGATCGATATAAATGCCTTGTGCATATTGTCTTGACTTAAATTCTAAATGATCCTTTGAATCAGGTGTATGTACTTTGAATCTTAATCTTTCAGCATTTAGATTTTTGGCAAGAAATAGAGCATCTAAAATTTGTCGAAGTATTAATAGTTCATTAATAATTCACTAAACTAAGTAATTAAAGTTGAAGATTACAAATTAATTTCTTTTCTTTTTTTTAACGCATATCAACAGTTTAAGTCATTGGTGACCCGAAGCCTACTCATTCCTCTTCAGGTAGTGTTTTTTTTTCGTTATAAGCAACACATCCTTCATCCGACCGTATAATTGAGTTGTTGTGGAGAGAAATTAGGTTTGATTGAATGAACGAGATATGAAGACACTGTTATATTGTTTACACAAACTGCACTGGACTTTATAATGAAACTGATAGAGTAAAAGGTGGGAGTAGAGATATGACACGATGCGATGTATTGTTGAATCTGATAGATATCCTCTAGATAGATTCCTACTGGCTTATGTACATAGGTTCTCCCACTCTAGCCTGCTTAAGTCAGAGAGTAGTCTCTGTTAACCAGAGTGGGCCTGTCTTCTCTCTGTTCTCTCTGCTATGGTTTGCATTATCTTTACTATCTTTGCGGTATCATTACAGACAATAAGCAGTTAGCAGCTATGAGAGAAAGAAAATCTAAGATCATAAATGCTTGGGCTCGAACCTGGAATTTATTATTTTCAAAATTTCTTACTGTTTTAAGGTTTTCCGAACAATATTTATACTTTTGTCTATTCAGCGGTTTTTTTTCAGCATTTGGCAAGAAAACCTCTGATTATATTTTTAGCGAGACTTGGATTTAGATGTGTAATTTTGTACATTTAAAAATTTGGATTTTATTGGTCGGAATTTCTTGTGGAAGAATAAAATGGAAAATTAAAAACAATAATATAATAGTGATAATTAAAAAAAGTACCTTTCCTGTTGCAGACACATGCAGTAATTACAAATAAATTTTGTAAATTAAAATAATTAGAAATTAATGGAAATTCTATAGAAAATGAGGCAGGTAGATAAATGTTAAATAGAAATAATTTAACATAAAACTGTGCAGCTAACATTTTTATGAAAACTATACAATCATTTTTCCCTGTTTTATAGGGGGCTTGATTTATGATAATCAGTTATCGTGAAAACCAGATATAATGCATATTGGACATGTTTAACTTCAATTACATCTTTTTTTTTTTTTTTTTTTTTTGCAGGATGCTTTCTATTTCAAGGTAGTTTAGTGATTGTTCCCCATTATTGTTTATTATCTGAATTAATAATACGTACAAAATTGTAAACATTGATTTTTTTGGTGGGAAAGATTTAAAAGGAGGAAATTATGTTCATGCGCAATTACCTAAATATTTCTCAGACAATACAAATGTTGAAATAAATTATTTAATATTTTACCCAAACAAAGACCTCCTACCCCTCCTATTCTGTCTTTTATTAAATTTGTCCATTGAAAAGGTAGTTAGAGCATCAGGAGAGTGTAAGACGAAGTCTGATTTCTACCATTCGGGGAGCTGCTCATATATTCAGGTATTATATTCTAAAAAAAAAAAAATCTGCCGTGAAACACTCACACAACTTTCTCTTACTCCTGTTTTCACAATTATAATTGACAAAAAAATGATGTAGTTTATGTACCAAATATAACGAAATTCGTCGAAAACTGACAAAACTTTTTAGTAAATGCGCACTTCCGGCTTACTAATTTTTTTTAAAACTTGGAATTTTGGCCATCTATTTATTTCTAATTAGTTTTGTTTCGATAATTGAATTATATAATCAACTATGATACCACTTTAGAGGAAGCTGTAACCCTACCCCTCCTTTAAAAATACCCTTAAATGAATTTTCCCAAAGAAATGTTTTTAATAAAAGATATAGATCTTTGCATGTTTAGTTCATAGAGGAAGTTTCAAGAAAATCTTCGGAGCCATTTTTGAGAAAATCCGCGAAAAAGTGGAAAAAAATCATTTAGTAAAGTGTTAAAACAAACGCACTTCCGGTTA
Source organism: Triatoma infestans (assembly GCA_011037195.1). Taxonomy (NCBI): domain Eukaryota; kingdom Metazoa; phylum Arthropoda; class Insecta; order Hemiptera; family Reduviidae; genus Triatoma; species Triatoma infestans. Next base: position 158,780 of record JAAEAF010002341.1, read on the forward strand.
TCCGATTTTTTTTTTCAAACTCGGAATTTCAACAACATATTTAATTTTAATTAATATTATTTAGATGACATAATTGTCTAATAAACTGAAATAGCTGTTAAGATGAAAACCTAACCCTACCCCTCCCCAAGAAGTGCCCTTAAATGAATTTTCGCAGAGGAATGTTTCAAATAAAAGTTGTAGCTCTTTGTATTTGTAGTTGATATACAACGTTTAAAGAAAATCGTCGAAGCCATTTTTGAAAAAATTGCAAGAACGTAAAAAAAAACTTGTAAAGTGGTACTTCCGGTTGAGGAATTTTGACAGATAACGTACCATCGGATCCAATGGTGATACCTAAACGGAATATCAAGTTTCAGCTTTCTAAGGTTTTTCGTTTTTGAGCTATGCTGTTCACATAGACACACACACAACACACACACAGACCATTTGTTAAAAACCACTTTTTTGGACTCAGGGTACCTCAAAACGGATATTTCCGGTGAAAACTCGATATCGAAAATTTGACCGATTACAATACTTCCTCTTACTAGGAGTAAGAGACAGTAAAACCTTTCTATCTCAGTCAGAATTGTAATAATAACAGCATTATGTATGTTTCGTATCAGATTATTATTTTATATGTGCCTAGATCTCAATATTTTAATTAAATATAGAAAGGCTGAATGCTTTTACTTGAGGACATTTGCATCTTCTAGGACAACGAAATTACTTGAATGTGCCTACATTGTAGGCTACCATATAGCGGTTCTGTTCAATCGCAAGCAGCAGAAGTATCAATTATTCATTAATATCAATTTGTCCGTTAGTGAACAGGAATGTTTCATTGAATTTGCTTTTACTGCAACAGAATTTTTGATAAAATTTGAAATTGCTGCGATTGTTTTCTATATTTTCTTCTAACATAGACACACACACACACACACACACACACACACACATACACTGGATATACGCTAAAAAACATTTTTTTCATTTAATGTTTAAAAGCACTTACCTCAGACTTCTTCAGGGTACTCAGACTTACTTCACTGTTCAATCATTGACCTCGACAGAAATCAATGTCATATTTTTGAATATATACTTCAGATAATGGTCATTTTAACATGGAGGATAACAAATAGAAGAAATTTGAGATATTAATAACATAATTATATATTTTCTTTTTACTTTCTATTAGTTTTTTAAAATCTAAATGTATGTATATTTCTCTGATATATTTTCTCCAAATATATTTTTTTACTTTCTCTAACAGCTGTTAAAGGAAGTATTGTAAACATGTCCAATTTTCTATATCGAGTTTTCACCGGAAATACACGTTTTGAGCCCCCCTGAATTCTCCGAGTGGTTAGAGAGATAATCGGTCTGAGACTAGAAGGCCCAAATTATAAGCGAAATGTGGCCTTCTATTATGCACCTTCTTAATAAGACCGTTAATTACTTACGCTTGTCATGTTTGGGGTGGAGCAGTGGCTTCTATTATAAATAAAATCCAGATAATACAAAATAATACAATTCTAAGAATACTAACAGACTCTCCCTGGTTTGTCAGAAATAATCATATTGTAATGACATGGCAAAGTCATAGCAATGTCAAACCTTCACAACAGATAACAAAGAAAGAATAATTTACAACTAGTGGCCTAGCCAGCTGCCTGACTTCAAGACAAGGCCGCGGGCAAACAAACAAACCAAGGGTAAATACCCTTACATCAAAGCAAGCACCGCTAAGGCTGGCCACTGACCTAAATCGGTAGCCAGCTGCTGTCATCAAAGCAAGCACCGCTAAGGCTGGCCACTGACCTAAATCGGTGGTCACCAAACTAACCAAGGTCGCACAAGGTTGCACACTAGGACAGATGTCTTGGTGTGAGTGTGGCCAACACTAATATATAAACTTCGCCCGATTGGAAGAGGGAATGATTATACGAATATACTTCAGTACGTCTTCATATACGAGCAGCAGTTTTCGCGTCCCTATACAGTTTTTATTTATACTTATTACTTTAGTTGTGCATCTTAGTTCATTTTCTTAATCATTCTAATTTATTAGTTATTTATCTTCTATTTATTTCTAAGCATTTCTTGTTAATAATTACCATTTTTTACGTTTAAATTATTGTTCAAATACGGTCTATTTTTATAAAATCCGTGTCAATACTTCGAGCACTAACTTCCAAAAATCTCTAAACTAACTTCCGCCCTCTTCAAGACATCTACTACATACCTCAGGAATCACAATGAACGATTCCACTACAATATTCATAAAAAAACTTGGAATTCCAACAATAAAAGAATTTATCAATACATTTTCCTTAAAATTTCGCAAATCCGTTCATACTTCTAAAACTAAAAATATTAACAGCTTAGGAAAAGCGATTATTAATCGTCGCTTACGCCCTCGTCTTAATCAAGACATAATACAGTTGTAGACTACTTTCTTTTATCAATCTAAATTATCAGTTATATGGGACAGACTTTGGCTGAACCCTCACAATAAATATTTAAAAATTAATGACACATACATTACAACCATGTATAACAAAATTGTTGATCTGGTTTGAATACTCAATTAAAACAAAAACAAAAAAAATGAGGCTGACGATAACGTCAGCGTATGCTAGCGATTTTATTTTACATGTTTCATTGACTAGCACACCCTCCCTCTAGAAAACTTTCCAAGTCGTTAATATACAATGAAAATACACAGGGACTTAAGAGGCAACCTTGCATGCAGTTAGAAGCATTGGCAGAATATCAAATTTAAAGTAAATCTGCTAATCAGAAGTGCAAGTTTTGGAAAAAGTTCAAGTTTTTTTGGAATTTGCTCGAAAATGCTGTAACGTTTTTTTTATTTTAGACATAATTTTTCTTTGTAACAAATTTAATTATTTGTCTTTTGAATTACTTCTATTAAAACAGGGCACATAGAAATTAATTAGGGATAAAATTTCAGTACAATTTTTGTTTAATTTAAAAAATTAAACTGTGTTACCTTTTTGCCAACTAGCTCGCATTATTCATATAATTTTCTTCAATTAAAATAGGTATAATTTTTTGCATCCATCACACAGGCTATCACGGAAAATGTCTCTGATGATTTCCAGCTCTGCGGAATCAACCACCATAACAATTTCAAACATTCTTTGTTTACTATCAGAGACACCGCTGTTACCTCTCTAATCGCTCACTGGAAAATTAGTCTTGCCACCGTCATTAATTTTTTTTTTTTTTTTTTTTTTTGCTATTACCCCTTTACCTGTGGCTTTTTTTAATAGTTAAATTTAGTGTTTAAACAAATAATTAACAAAAAAAAAAATTAAATTCTTCACAATTAAAAATTGTTTTACCATCAACATATTTATCGAGAAGAAAATGTTGAATTTTCTTTCCTTATGTCTTAATTTTTTTGTTTCTTACTTTTCTAAGAGATAACGCATTCCTGGCATTTTTGATAAGCATATTCGGGCATTTTGAATATTAGATTACATTGAAGACATGTGTTGAGAAAGTGGTCTGTTTGATAAACATTCAGAAATAAAGATTTTTTGATATTCTGCTTGATAAAAAATTCAATTGTTTTTAATTAACCCTCCTGAAGGTTAATGGAGGAAAATGATGGCATTATTTGTTGTAATTCTGATGGAAACTGGAACGAAATGAAACTTGGTCTGTCTGGAGCTGAAGCGTGGCTGCTAGTGCTGAACAAAAGAAAATCTGTGGCTTTAAAGGGTGTGGACACTGTTTTCGAGGCAGAGATCTTGGGTATTATTGAATGCTGCTGTATAGTGAAAGAGTGGTAGGAAGAGATTAAAGAGGTCAGGATATTCTCTGATAGTCCAGCTGCATTAAAGGCGTTGAATAATTCGGGCTGGAGTTCTAAGTTAGATGGGTGAATGTAGGAGAAGACTAGGCGAAAGCTCAGAGGAGCAGAATGGAGCTCTTCTGAATACTCGGAAGGGCAATGAGAGAGGATGGACGAGTACGTTGGCATTTTGTCGTCCCAGGTCAGGAGCAATTTTGCGATAGAGGAAATTAAGCAATGGAAGATAAGGTAATTGGTGATGAAGCACGGTGGCGTGTCTCTTCAGGCTAAATCTAAAGCCACAGATCTTCCTTTTTTCAGCCCCAGCAGCCAAGACCAGTTTCATTCTGTCTAGTGCTACCAGATTTTATAAAAGCCATAAGATAAGGAAACGTGAACTATCTTCTCTCGTTGAACACAATTGAAGTGTCCTGGTGGGTTACTAAATGGACACGCCTGGGTAGCCAAACATTTACACTGAATTCAGTGTGTGTAAACTGAATTTGCTCTGTGCAAGTCTGTGTTGTCATACTGTCTGAAAAACGCATCCCAAAAAATGGGCGAACGCCCGAAACCGGTAGATGGCCAAAAAGTGAAGAAGCCAGGCTACCACGGAAAATATCTCTGTTGTTTTCCAGTCTCCAATATTACCTTTTAATAACCTCTTCATCTTACTACTTACTTCATTTAGGATGATGTAGTTCAGTATATAAGCAACCCTTTCTGTCAGGTTTTGTTTAGTGTGTTGAATGAAAATTATGTGTAATCCCCTTTAACCTTTTTTTTATTTTTGTAAGTATTCTAAAAAATTTTTTGTTTTTTGTTATTTAATAATTGTCTCAATACTATTGTTTGTTATTATTATTATAATTAATTTTGATTGTTGTACATATCCCTGAAGAAGACAATAAAATTTGTCGAAACGTCGGATAATTTAAAAAAAAAAATGTATATTTTTATTGACAGCTCCTTGTGATCTCCTTGCAATTGTAAAATATAACGGTCGAGATTTCATTATTATCAAATTTCAAAAATGAAAATTCATAAGAAGCTCAAACTTGGCATTCCGTTTAGGTACCACCACCACCACCACCGGAAGTGATACAAAGGTTTTTACAAATTATTGTGGAATAATTTTACGAAAACAATATTAACGTTTAGTGGAATAATTTGTTATCTTATTCAACTGCTGTAGAAAAAAACATATTTTAATCAAAATACGTTCCTACACTGCAGCATTTATTTCACTTCTGTTTAGAAATAATTAAGTAAAAATGAGATACGCACAATAGTCAATTACATCAATCAAATCGTATTTATAAAAAACAAATATGTTTTTTTTTTTAAATACTTTCTCCTACTGCTTCAAGAGAAATTATTGCGATCGTATCAAATTTTGTAATTAAGTTTTTATTCGAAATACATTTTTTTAAGGTTCCCCCCCTGACTAGAAACATACCTGTTAGTTTCTACTAACGTAGAAAAAAATATAATATTCAACACCACACTCCCTTAGACTCTTGAAGGTAAAGCTTGCACTGGAGTGTATAAAAGTGGCAATTTACTTTCTTGTCAAAGAAATTTCTAGTAAATTCAAAATAACCATTTTCAAATAATAATTTCTATTGAAATTTAATTAAAGTTCATTATTCATAAGAATAATTAATATTAATCTTATTTATGTAAAATATAAACCCATATCACAGGTTTTAAATTTAGGTTAACAATCGGCTTGATTCATTTCTCTAACTTAAAAAAAAATTAGCTTTCAAGTTTTAATTAAGTTTATCACCCGGCTTTTTCATTAATTTCAACTTTTTGACTCTTATTAAACAAAACAAATGACAAAATAAAAACTGTATGGGATACATTCTATGTTTAATTTATTGAATACGATGATTATTAAAGCAGATTGCGAACGAGACTGGAATATAATGCTACTTTCAAGGTTGGTGGTTGCCATAGCAATGCTGGTAGTTCATGGTTCACGCCTTGAATGTCACAGTTTGGATGAGACATTAAAATTGTTTACCATACTATAATGTCATTTATAGTGAATTTGATTAATCTCATCACAAATAATTATCACATTAAATTAAATACAAATTAATTTATACACTTCTACGATATTAGTTGTTTATTTTGATTAATTACAGTTTATTTTTACACTTTAGTTAATTAAAATTTTAATCTGTGTTATTGTTTATTTAATATATAATACTTTCTTCATCATGTCCTCTTGACTTAGATTAAATTCATCGTCGTTCCCGCAGATCTAGCCATTGTGGTTTTGTTGTGATACTCCCCCAATTTGAACACGTTGTTCAGAACCATAGAGCACTTCTGTCTTAGAGAACGTTGTCTCCACTCTCCCCGTAGCGGGAAAGTGATAGCCACTTCTTCAGAGAGCTTGGCGGTCATGCGGATACCCTCGCTTAACAACATTTACACTGACACCTCCAACATTCACACAATTCATAGAGCCTGCAGAGACAGTTTAGCCAATTCCAGCTCATCATCTGCCTCACTCGCTATTATTATTATTATTATTTGTCTGTGAGGAGGGACCAAATCCTATGCTATTTAAAGACCCACTGGACTGGCATCTAACCCCCACCAAAAAAAATAAAAAACAGGTCTAATCAAAAACGAAGAACCGGGGTCTAATTCACACAAGATTCACCGCAGTTGTACAAATCAGATCATAGACCTTAATGGGAAGTAGCTCTTCCACAGATATACTGTTCTGCCCAAAGATTCTGAACCTAATTTCCTCACAACCCATACAATCTGCTGTCATAAGATGGAAGGATGTTTCTTCATCTGTCTAACAAACTCTGCAAAAGGCCGACTAACATGATCCCCATTACGTAGATCTATTTCATTAAATCTCAATGCCAAGAAAAGGATCCAACCAGATATCTAAGAGAGGTCTGTGAAGGACAAAACAACATCAGTGGCCCTATTCGGGCCTTCCATTGAGCATCTTAAACTGTCGACTATTCACTGAGTTCATCCATACGGATGAATGCTGTGAAACTATGCACGCCTGAAAGGCTTTACAAACAAGTGTCTAAAGATACACCAACGGCAGGCTTGGGATCAATGAAGAGAAGTGAGGCACCTAATTTGGCAAACCATA